>JAHPZR010044613.1:10000-14910 GCA_019787425.1 Platygyra sinensis | reverse complement strand
AATGATGATAAAGCTTTTCGCTTCTAACATTATCATTTAGGGTATCAGCTTTCTGACTGGTGGATTTTCTTCGGGAACCAAAGTAGTTTGTGCACACTTTCTGTTTCTTACATTGTAGAATTTTGCGGCAATATTACTGAATGAGAGCGTTCAGTGGTCAATGATTTTGAGATGTTAGTTCAACAAAACAACTTTTTTAATGAGTTCTTCATTTATCTGTCTCAGTGATTTGATATTCATTTGCTTTCCTCTCGCATATCTAGACAAGTGTCACACCCACAGAGCCCCAAAACGAAATCAGGAGGCCAGGTCAATGGAATAGTATGTATTGCTAGTTGATATCTTAGTGTTTAACTGTTTCATCTGTGTTGCTCTTTCCTGGATCGTTGTTAAAATTTTCCTTATTGATGCAGTATTCATCAATGCGTTCGTTGTGGAAAATAATAGATAACTTAACCCTTTCACCACCAAGGGTCTCCCTTTGACGAGTAAAATCGTCTGGCGTTAGACAGAGTAAAATCTATAAGAGGCCACTGGTGGTGAAAGGGTTAAGGGAGATAGTCTTTTAAGGGAGATAGTCTTTTAACCCTTTCACCACCAAGGGTCTCCCTTTGACGAGTAAAATCGTCTGGCGTTAGACAGAGTAAAATCTATAAGAGGCCACTGGTGGTGAAAGGGTTAATCAAGGTTCACTTAACTGTGATTGACTGAAAGCAGGGGAATTTATCGTTAATTTTTTTTTTTTTTTTTGTATTAATGCTTTGTTTGTGTTTCCAGGCGGACAAAAGTCCTAATAAGCTAAAAAGAAAGGTTAGATTCATCTTTATTAAAATTGTCCTGTAAAAACTCGATGTTATTGGTTATTTCTGCACTGAGCAGCTCTCAATGCCTTTATGTCAACGAAGGTCTGGTTTTGTTTCCACAGAAAGATATTGCCGAATCAAAACCTAGTCCAGGAAAAAAGAGTAAAGGGTCGGCTGCGTCGCCAAAAAAACGAAAAGAACCAGCATTAGTTGTAAGTATTTCCGGATGCCGGCGTATAAATTTTCTGTACTCGTGTTCATGTATTTCTTATAGTACCACTTGGGAGAATTAATGTATTAACCTTTTAATCACTGCTTTTAACATGGTTACTGGGGCGGTCCGAAGTGGATTACAATTCGAGGATTTTGATTGATAGTGAGGACAGTTAACGAGTTCAGGAAATCTCATCAATTGTATTGCACTGTACTGTATTTGATTTTTGCTGATATTATTTACAAGAGGGCATTTCACTTGGTTCATGTGAAAATGATAATTTTACGATAACTGCAGTAATTCACGCGCGCTCATTGGTTAATTTTTATTGTCCATATGCGGACAGACACATAAATTTGAAATTCATGCGACACGTCAGCGAGCGAGAGCGGGCAATTCGACAATTTGTTATCGTAAAAAACAAATTGATGTCCGTTTTTAATGCGTCTGTCCTGTTATTGACAATGAATTTCGTCATAGCATTGTCAAAGTAGTCTGCGGATCCACTCGGCTATCGCCTCGTGGATCCACAGCTACTTTGACAATGTGATGACGAAATTCATGATCAATAACAGGACAGACGCATGAAAAACTGACGTCAATTTGTTAATTTTCCACTGTTGGTTTTGGTTTTTTCGATATTACTTTGTAGTTGTTCAGTGTTTTCGTTTCCTTACTGTTGCCTTGTTTTTGTTTCTTCTCTTCATTTTGTTGTTGTTGTTTGATTGTTGTTGGCTTCTTGTTCTTCTATTATTGTTGTCTTTTGTATGCTTAAAACTGGGGTCCATGGCATGTTTGCTAAAGCCTGGCTCTAAAGTATTGTAACAATTTCCAGGAGGCTGAAGGTGTAGGCTCGATTTCCGCAGTTCTCTGGAGTCTGGTGTACATGTGCGTATCTCCCGAGAAGAGAGTTCGGAGAAATGCGCGTAGGCTCCTTTCCCGATCAGTGGCTGGTAATCGAGTCTAATCTTCTGTTAATATTTTGCTCCTAATTCTGATTTAGGTGAAGAGGAAGGTCAGCAAGAGGAGATAAAACAGAGAACGATAATGGAAGAGTCGCTGTACATAGAAACCAAGAATCCTTACGTGAGACTCCATGCCAGTGATATTGCTGTTGTATATAGCTGTGCCTCTTGTGAGCGCTCAGAATGAAGTCTACGTGTTGCATCCGCCTGCGAACTGGTTTCTGGCCATCTTTACCTCCTCGACGGTCCTCTCCGACTCAACTGAGCCCGTTGCCGTTCTCAGCGGAGTTGCTAAGCCACACAACCACTTCCTGCAAAACGCAGGTGATGGAAGGTCACGCTGCCGTCTTCGGGACGAATTCGTACGGAGCTTTTATTGGTATACTGGAGTCAGAAATCTTCGGTACTCTTGACAATGTTACTCCTTGTGTGGACAATACGTCCATATAGGAAATAAATGAGTCTGCAAAACGTCTCGAAACTAACATGCAGAAAAACCGAGTTGTAGCAGAAGAGGGCAAAGAGAACAAAGGGTTGAGGAACTGGATGGGATACAGGGAAACAGAGGCGGGAGACGGGAGTAACAGGGGAAAGGGTAAGGGAGGGGGAGGGTACAGATATAAAGGGGAACTGAACTGACGTTCTCGTCCGTCGTTGTACTTTTTACTTTTGCATTGTTGCTACTGTCAATTGAAACTCTCTCGTTTTAGGAGATTTCTGACTATTGGCGTACACAATTTAACACATCGCGGGCTTTTAAAGTATTTGATGGGATGCATTCCGTCTGAATTAACAAGTATTGCACGCTAGCTTCAGTTAGGCAGTGAGCTGGAAAAATACTTGAGAGATTTAGTAACTAGGTTGTAGTTTAGTTTAGCCTGTAAGGTTTTGGGAAAGAAATTACGTTCTGGTCGCCAAAGGGGCAAGGTCACCAGTATGAATGGAAAAGGCTTTCTAACGTGTTATGAATTCTCAGTATTTTGCCGACTGACTGAACCTCTGTAAGCTCGACTAGTTTAAGACGAGTATCAGTAACTGGCCACCAGTTAACTCGGCAGCTGTAGAGTGGGGCCCTATGCATTGTTGCGATTTCGCGATTTATTAGTGAATGTACCAGTGGCCCTGGTTTTTTTTCCTGTGAAGGACTGAATTAGACACGCAATATTGAGTTCGCCTTAACCTACCAATGAGAAACGAGAATCTGGTTCTCAATACAACCCATTGTACTGGCCAGTTGGCTTTGATGCACAAAACGTGACCTTTCCCCTTTAACGAGATGATAAAAACTTATTCGGACATAGAAGGGAAAATTTTATCCTTTGTTGAAAACAAATTACGGCACAGTTCCACTGCCTTAGGTTTGGCTTAGTTTTGGTGTGAACTAGGTTTTATCGTAGCTTATTTTTTGATTCTTACTCATCAGTATTTATGCAGTTTGTCGATTTATTAATTACTGAATTACAAGCAACGACATTATAAATAAACGAACTATTAACCGATTGGTTGTTATTCTGTCGAGAAGCGTACGCACACGACAGCAAACGCAAGCAAAACCATGAGCCTATCAGAAACGCCATACAAACCGTTGAAGGCACGTTTCTGCGCCCTTTTCTGATTGGTTTAAATTACCCACTTAACAGGCGTTGTTATGGTTTTCGACGCCATCTTGACGAGTACGTAAAGCGGTCAGATATTACAGCGTTTGTATGGAAATCCGATTGTAAGTTCTTTTTTCAACAAAAAGGTCCGCAATGCGTACTTGTGGGCTTATGCTTTGTTTTCCTTAATGCTCTCGCTCGCCCCAGGGGGCAGTAAGATGAGAGGCCCTGGGGACGAGGTTGTAAGTATCTGGGCGTTAAAAATTGCTACAGGTGAGGGCAAACCGTGACAAACCAGAGATTTGTTTGTATTAGACTTCCCTTTCAGAGAGGGCAATTTAAACGTCATACTCAGTACACACTGATCCACTGAGTCGACAATTTGCGCTTTGTTGGAGATCTACTTCGTCGTAAATTTAATCTGCACGTGGCAGCGTGTTTATCAGTGACGTACTTGACACGTTGGGGATGTTATGTTTCTGTGACGGCGTGACACGACCTTTCGCATGGAAATTGTCGATTTTGTCAGATTGTTCAACTGTAATTTGCGAATTCTACATGAAAGTCGGTAGTAGAAATCTAAAGGAAAACAAATCCCAACAACAAAAAATATTCACACTTGGAGAAATCGGTCAAAGTTAAAAAAATGGGTCACGCTTGGAAAAATGGGTCACACTTGGAATAATGGATCGCACTTGGAAAATGGGTCACACTTGGAAAAATGGGTCACACTTAGAGAACTGGCCGAATATTATCCACGTGCAGTACCAGATAGTACTGAACTTTGTGGTCGAAATGACCAACATTTACAGAGGTCATCAAATAAAACGTACAGTAGTAGTAGTTGTGAAAAGGATAAAACTCTAATACTGAATCGATGAGCCAATGAATCGAAACATTCCAAAATTCAAATGCTTACCTCTTTTTTCCGGGATTTTAGGATTGCTGCTAAATTCAAAACAATGATTACTTTGCTGATATGTAATACTTTGTATATCTTAAACGTAATAAACGAAACGAGTCTTGAATAAAGAAAGTAACAACACTTATTATCCAACTGCACTTCGTAGAGTACAAATAACGCCCAAAACGAGTACAAATATCACGCGTTATTTGTACTCCAAAGTACCGGTTAGACAGGTTTCCTGCCGTTGACCAATCAGTTAGCTGGATTTCCCGCGCCAATTTCGTTCCGCTTCGCATACTTCTGTCACGCATTCGCCCGTAAATAAATCATCGCGAAGTTCTCCCCCACGGACATACAATTTGGCGTGTTGGATAATAAATCTCTTATTAGACGTTTTGTTGTGTAGTATCGCTGAGAATTTTT
>JAHPZR010044613.1:0-5000 GCA_019787425.1 Platygyra sinensis | reverse complement strand
AACAACTGTAATTGACGCAACAAGAATACCCGTCCACTTGAGGGAAATTGTAACATCCCAAACTTCGTACATGAAGCAGAGGTCACGACTCCACAGGCAAAAGAAACATACACTGGACTGTCTGACACAACATTCAAGGGACGCTGCCGAAACCATACACGTTCTTTCAGGAACGAACGCTAAAAAATGTAACCGAACTTAGCAAGTGCATATGGAGTCTAAAGGAACGGAAAATCGATTATCAAATTAAGTGGAGAAAAGTAAAACAAGCTAGGTCGTATTCAAATGTGAACAAAAAATGTAATCTTTGCTTATGGGAGAAATATTTTATAATTTGTAAACCGGAAATTTCGGAACTTCATCGTAGAAACGAAATGACAACAACCTGCAGACATTCTAAGAAGTTCTGCAGTACCGCCTTCACGTAATATAGATAACCCGACCGTTTAGCAATTTCGCCGTCCAGTTACATCTTGATATGACATGCTAGTAAGCATTGTTCCCCATTTTTGGAATTTGTATATCTCAGTTTACATGTAACCGTTATTGTTGTCAGCTGCCTGATGATTGCTTCGTTAGAGGCATGAGGTTCAAGGTTCATTTATTTCACACTATTTACATAAAGTTAACATAGAGAGAAAAGTATAATTACAACAGACGATTACTAGATAAAATAATTACAATACAGGTTAAAAAATGTGTATGGTGGTCAAAGTAGCAAAGGCTTTCTAGTTGACCACCATCTACTTTTAAGTAAACAAAGAACTGACACTGAGCTTAACTGAAATATAGTAGAAAATATTTGTAGAGCCTAGGACTAATAAGCAGAAAAAAAATGTATATAAATTAAGCATTTTAGAGATATGTTGAACCAAGAGAGAAATCTAAAAAGGACAAACTTAGCAAAAGGAAACAAAGAACAAACAAACAAACAAACAAACAAACAAACACACAAACAAACAAACAAACAAAAACAAGCAGCACAAGCAACAGCAGCAAGCAAAACAGATGAAAACACATGAAACTCCGAGTAGCGTTGAATGTTTTTTTGAACTAGTCCGGCGCCCGAAAATCATGTTTAGTAAGAAATGTATGTATATGTTAGATAGCGCATTGTAAGTTTAATATGTTAGAATAACGTACTGTAAGTAGGGTGAATGTCCTGTTATTGTAGTAATGCTGTCATTACGTAGGCAGTACATAAGTACGTAATGTATTGAAATCAGAATGTAAATACCGTATATATATGAAGTAATAAATGTAAAATACTATTTTTTGTAAGGCTAAGAGTGTAATTCTCAAACTCTCTTCCGGATTGTTTTTAGAACGTCTGACTTTCCTGATTTTCACGCGCAGATTCTACAGTATGAACCTAGTTTTTTCATAGTTTTAAAGTTTAGAATTGTGTTTATAAATTTTTACATTTTAGTAGTAATAGAAATTTATAATCATACTTATAGCTCAAAGATACTAAGCTATTCTAAATTCGAGTTGAAGGTGAATTCCTCAGTATTGCACTGTGGCAATCACTCCTGCGCACGATTTTCACGTCATTAGCGCGCGCAAATGATGCGCCTGCCGTGTTTCTTTTTTCTTTTAAACAGCATGTGACGTATATTTTTTTTTATTTTTTAATAATTGTATACATATCAACTTCTTATTTCAAAAAAGCCTTAAAAAGATTTTTTTTTAAATCGGAAGGAAAAAAAGATACGTGAATGCGTGCACCAAATCGTTCACTCTGGGATGCAACTGAATTATGAGAGCGAAAGCAACAACTATACAAACGCTTTACGTCCACTTCCTTTTTAATGTTGTGATTTTTCCACAACGTTTATATGATATTGTGCTATACTGCTCAACACTTTCTACCTGTCAAGTTTTTTCCCAGATATTACTTTAATAAACTATGCTTCCAGCTACCGCAAAAACTAACTTAGACCAACGCGCGAGATTACCGCGAGTACAGGCATAAATGCGATAAGATTGGCCCATCACATCTCTTAATCGAGCATGGTGACCATTATTTTTATTGTTTTTGTACGAAACAGTGGCTTGTAGAGAAACATCGGGAAAGTTTTCAAAAAAATTTATCGGTAACTTTTTATTTCTGAGGAACACCTTAAATTTAAAGTATATTTATGTATAGTCTTACACAGTAATTTTTCAAGGAGATTATTTCAACTCCCAAATTGGAGTTAAAATTTTTCGGTTCAAAATAATCCTTTTTCTAGGGAGTTAATTTTACTCTTTTAGAGGGAGTTATCTTTAACCCAAAATATGCGGTGTAACCTTTTACCCCCTAAATGGGTGGAAGTTCATTATTTACTTTCTGGTGGAGGTAGTTCAACTCTAAAAAATGGAGTTAAAATTTTCGGTTCAAAATAATCCCTTTTCTGGGGTTATTTTTACTCTTTTGTGAGAGTTATTTTAAACCCAATATCGGTGTAACTTTTACTCCTAATGTGGAGTGATTTTTACTTCTGGTGGAGTTATTTAAACCCCAAAATCGGAGTTAAAAATTTAGGTTCAAAATTACTCCTTTTTCGGGGTTGTTTCAACTCCTAAATTTTAACTTCAAATCTGGAGTTGATTTTACTCTACTTGGAGTTATAATAACACCAAGAAAGAATCCCTTTTAGGGGTTGTTTTAACTCCAAATGTGTCAACTCCACTTGTACTGAATTCATGGATTCTCAGCTAGGAGCTGCAATATTACTCCTCCATAGCTGAAAAGGAACTCACGCATTCATATTGAAACTACATGCACATTATTGGCTAAATAGAGTACACATGCTCATAACTAAACATATGTTTATTGAGGCATAAGAAATCATTATAACACATGCATGATATAATTATATATTATATCTTTAAGATAAATTTAGAGCTATATTATTATGTTAAATCTGAAAATCAAAAATATAATCCTTATTTATTTATAGCAATATAATTTCTATTAAACCTTATACTTTATCAAAGAGTAAAATCTTGCAAAGGACCTTGCAAATGACTGCCAATAATAAATTTTCTTCATAAAATCTTAATTGAAATTTTGTTTCAGATTGTGATCGTTATAACATTTGTGTAATTTTACATGAAAATTTTCTTATTTATTTTATTTTATTTATTTTTTCACATTGTAATAGGTGGCCCAGACCTATTTATTTAAATGTGTGGTAAAATAATTAATCTTATGGAAATTTATAAAGCTTTTAACCCTAATAAAATCTGTATTATTTTTTGTTCAGGAAAGTAAATATTGTATTTGTTGTGTAGTGCCTCAATTGAAGTATAACTTTGAAAATCGACATACATTGTACATCTAGTGTTGATATTTATTTTGTTCACCAAATCCCAAATTATTTTTGAATTCTATTATTTGTATTAGGCCTCTTGATCCAAGAATTTAAAAGCTCTGATTGACTCCACTTCAACACTACGGTCTAACTCATATTCTAAAGGTGATGAAATCATTCGCACAAATAGTTTAAAATTATAGTTGAATTCCATGTTTGAACATGATTATAATTACTATTCCACACATTAAAGAAAAAATATTTGTACACCACCCAAGATACTAAGACTAAGAAGACTAAGGCAAATCTTACAATTTTTTCTGCATATCTGCATGCCGTTCAGAGGTTTCAAGCTCTAAGGGTTTTGTTAGGGTTATACTCAATATTATCATGGTTACCAAAACAATATTTTTTAGGGACCTGTACTGAAAAAACAACAGAAAAGCCAAGGAGAATGAAAAAAATGCACTCTTTTTGTATTCGCAATATTTTATGGGACTCTGTATGTGTGATTTCCACCAAAATTTGAATTGGTGTATTAGATAAACTGTTTCTGTGCAATTATGATTGTTGATGTGGTCCCTATGGTTGCTATAGTTTCTTTGTGTGTTAGTATATAAACTGCAGCATGGTCAAAATTGGTGTGAATACTATTTTTAAGTTTTGTTCACTGTGGCCACTGTAAAAGCAAGGATACTAAAAAATGGTAAAGTGCTAATGGTAAAAATCCTCTGATTTAAAAATACTGCCTGGGAGTACCCAAGAACATTTCCTGCATATCACAGGGAACAAGTATTTCAGACTTCTACTATCCATATCAATGGCAAACATTGCTCTACTTAACCTTAAATTTCTCTAGGTTTGCATGATCACTTGTTCACCCTATGACAATTTCCATAAATCTTTTAATTGACACTGTATATTGCAACACATCCAGGGCCTCTTCAAATGAGCCCGGTAACCGGGACAAATTCTGTGATGTGTTCATATGGGAAATTTCAGCCTGGTCGACCTGGATGAATTCAAGAAACACAACCGAAATGGTGGAACATAACCTTGTATTGTTCGCGACCGTCATAGCTTTGTGGACTCTTTTAACTTTTTTAATTAAGCTGATTCGCATACTCCTAAAGTGGAAATACATACATGTACAAGACCAAAATTATGGCATTTTGGCCGCGGTGTGGTGAGAGCGAAGCTATTTTGTCTGAAATGTTTCATCCCTGTCACCAGGCTGGAGTGTTCATATGGAGAAAATTTCACCCTGGTTACCGAGATCTCAGTAACCGGGCCAGCCAGGCCTCTCATATGAACATATTGATATTTTTACAAAGGAAAGAGTGGCGAGGCGAGATCTCGGAAACCGAGCCAGCCCGGCTGACTGGGCTCGTATGAAGAGGCCCTAAAGGACATATGAAATCTGCGCATTACATTAGCAGACTCGAGTTAGCCTGAATAGAGCTCAGGCTACCCTGTTTATGATATGGCAATGCGACACATTAGTTAAAAGAATCTGCAGTCTGTAGTGTGCAGTCTGCTATTGCCATACACAGATTCGAAATTAAAGTTTGTTACAAAAACTGAAGTTGTATTGACCCCAAACAGGAGTTCCTACCCCAAGTTCCTGAATTGGCTGAAAACCACTGACAGCAGGTGAGCTGTCCTCGCCCTTAAAGAAAAAAAAAAAACAGTATCTGTGAA
>JAHPZR010044608.1:12500-22830 GCA_019787425.1 Platygyra sinensis | reverse complement strand
ACCCTTGAAAGAGCAAATGGGGTAAGTGAACTTGGAAGTAATGCGGTACTTTTGCTCTTTTATTTAGACTTTTTCCGGCTAGAACGTTCTCTGTTTTTAAACTTAACATTGTTTCATTAACATGAATTCTCCAAGGTAATCTAATTTATTCTGGCGCCAACATTTTGAGCTTCCGCCCACTTCTTTCATCGGTATCATGATCAAGAACGGTTTTCACCTCCCTTTTCGGGAAGAAAGGTGAAACCAGTCTAAATGTCGCCGAAGTAAACTGGATTTTCAAGTTTGGAAAGTTCTCGTAAAAAGTCAAAACAAAACAAAAATAAAACGAAACAGTATGTCGTTTCGACGACTGTTATTAATGGGTCTATCTGACAGAGTGTCACCAATTTCAAAATACGTCTTCGACTTTTGAAAAAAAAAAACAGTTTCAAATTTAAAAAAAATTTATTCCCATTTTATCAGATATGTGGAGGCGTGTTGGCCTCATGGTTAGTGAGCTCGTCCCCGGATCGAGCGGTCCTGGGGCCGGTTCTCCAAAGACCCGGTAACTTACCGGGCCCGGAATCAGATTTTGATATCAAAGTCGCAAGAAAAGTAGGGCGTGTTCTGACCTCAGATAAAGCCCATTTTGTTTCTTTAGCTGATAACTTTTCTGTACAATTTTCGAACCTTTTGAAACTCCCATCTGGAATGGAAAACAAAAAAGCTTAACGGGCCCGGAAATTACCGGGAGCTACGAGAAACGGGCCCCTGGTTCGAGCCCTGATCCGGGACACTGTGTCGTGTTCTTGGGCGAGACACTTTACCCTCATAGTGCCTCTCTCCACCCAGAAGTCAGGAGTTTCAGAAGTTAATTTTTGTAAGGACGTGACTAAACAGTAGTACCGGATCCTTTCACTGAAGAGAATCTAATCAGCTATAAATAATGGTAATAGGACTGAGTGGAGTCCAATTCGGTCTGTAATCATGCGAGTGAATAACAAAATCGAACGACCGCGCAGCGGGAGTCCGATTTGTTAATCACCAACCTCGTTCCCAGGTTAATCACAAGTATGATTACAGACTGAATTGGACGACACGATGTCCTGTTACCAATTAATCAAAACTATGACAAAACTCGAGGAACGAACAAATCATCGATTGAGCGCTGAAAGATGGCTACCCTCAGGGCATCATCACTTTTAATATCAATGATGTCCTGAACAAGAACAAGAATAAGCAAAAAGAACCCGTTGCAACGGTCCCCAAGAAAGATGTTATTATTTTATTACCTTATATAGGTCTCCATAGCAACCTCATTACTAAGCGTCTTAAATCTTGTGTTAATCGTTTCTACTCTTTTGTTAATGTTAAAGTTATTTTTCAAAACACCCGACGCATCAAATCCTTCTTCCCATACAAAGACCGACTCAACCGATCACAATTATCCAAAGTCATTTACAAAGCTAACTGCTGGGACTGCAAAGATTTTTACATTGGGAAAACGAAGCGAAGACTTCACGACCGGAAAACGGAACATTTCAAGGCCCTTTCGAAACACGATCACTCTTCTGCAATTGCTGATCACGTTAAAACAACTGGCCACAACATCAACTGGGACCATTTTGACATTTTGGCATCTGGCAAGACTGACTACCATTGTAAAGTTAAGGAGACCTTGTTTATACAAGAGTTACAGCCAGCTTTGAATGCCAATGTCAGCAGTGAAAAGCTTTTACTCTATTAGAAAGCCTTTTCATTGTCCCTTTACAGACAGTTTCCGTTTGAAACGTCTTAAATTTCTATTAATTGCAGTTGTTTTCTGTCTAGGTTCCAGACCCCCATTTATACAGTATAAAATTTGTAACCGTTATTCTTTTGAAAATGTATGTTGACTAGCATACGAAACGTCAAGATTATAAAATGAAAGTTTTCAATATGTTTATCACCGCTGTTTGTTTTATCATTTTAAAACGTCGTTATGAATGCTGAAAAACCCAGCAGCAGTTTACTCAACAAAGTGCACCGCAACAGCACGTGCAAAACGGCGCGTACTGTCCAATTACAAGTATGACCTGTGCAACTGTCCAATTAATGCTCAAATCAGGCTGCTGATAGCCAATCACGTTCGAGAATTTTGTAATACTTTTGATTAGTTGAATAATACACAAAAATTAGCAAGGCTGATTACATAGTATAGGAATATATTTTCCAATATTTTCTGAAGGCACGGCCTTTCTTCTTCAGGGTGTTACCGTGCCTTCCGAAATGTTGCAAAGTATATTCCTATACTGTGTAATCAGCCTTGCTAATTTTTGTCTAGTATAATTGGGTACCGGAGAATTGTTGGGGAAACCTAACAAATTGCGGGGGAGTGACCTGCGATGGACTAGCATCCCGTCCAGGAGAAGTAGAAATACTCCTAGTCGCTTCGTGCTACATGAAACCGGGATAAGCTTTGACAGCTATGAGCCAGTCGACTAACCAAGGCTTCACTTATCAGCCATTGCGATAGCTACTGCCTTGAACGTAGCTTTACTCTCCTTTAAGCATCTTTCGTTTTCCGTGCTCGGCTTTTTCGTCTAAGGGCAAGAACACGAATAAAAAATCATAGAACAAGCGGAGCTTTCTCGGCTTTCTCGACCTCTGGCACTATAGCTAAGTGCACACTTCAAGCATTATAAATTTTGTTTCCAAATAGAATGTTAATTTTTTGGTGATTGTGTGTGCGTGCCATATCGCGACAATTTGTATCCTCTCGCTTTAGTGTTTTTCCAACGACACTGGGGCACTTATTAGAAGTTTGCCTATTTCCTAGGCCTTGATACGTCGGCCTCGGTCAGTGTTTTTGGGTCATGTGGTCCAAGGGGAAAAGTGTGACGTCACCAACATCGATTGACCGTAGTTCCTGTGACGGCTTTCTTACAGGCCTTCAGGCAAGATAGACGTCACTCCTCGTCCCTCCTTTGACCTGTGATATCCTGAACGTCTTGTCTTTTCTGGGGTTTGCAATTATTATTAGCTCGATAAAGTATTTTCACTTTTTTCGATATTTTCTCGCAGGTCACGTCATCAAGTCTCGCGATCAATCCCTCTACAATGATGAGACACAGCCGCGGAGGATTAGATCAGAGTATACGAGGTATGTACGTAAACATCGGGAGTACTTTCTTCCCCGTCCCTCCCCTCCTACATCAAAATAACGGGAAATATCAAAAGACCCTCAATGGGAGAAGTGTGTGTTTGTCTGACACAGTAAGATAAAAAGCACAGACTTCAAGGAATAATTTTAACTATTTTCAACAATTTGGAAATACACTGCTTTCGCAAAGCTCTAATATCACTAGTGGTTATGCAAAGCTGTTTTTTTTCCCATTTGATTATTAGTTCTACTTTGTCAATTTATGGTGTTTTACTTAGCTAGCCCTTGGCAAATGCGAACTTGCGAACTTAAATATACATACTTTAAATAGTTACACGACTCATTTGAATTGATGCTGTTTCTTGCCCGCAGGAGATGAAAGCATGCCACGGATAAAACAATGCTACTCCTTGCAAGACAGTCGAGAAGAGGACGTCTTGTTTACAAAAAAGTCACAAAGCAAATCTACGCCACATGCCGTTACCATGACATCACCGGTAACTATGACAACCACGCCTTCCTCGAAAGGACTACCATCAGTAGCTGTTGATCCTGGTTGTATTGTTTACATATCAAAATCAGCGCCACAAACTCCCTCTCCCAGCGCCAGTCTCCCTCCTCGGGCTGGCTATCTTTTGCCTGTTTATAAACCGGACACTAGAGAAGCTGCTTATGCATTTTTGCCGGCTGGCGCCCAGCTTCCCAATCGTTCGGGGGATAAAGCGAGCTTTGAAACACGCGCATCACAACGCAAAAGTGACAGCTGTACAACAGTTGCCAGTACGAGCACACACTGTTATCCGCATCCTAATACGACAAAAGGTTCAAAGGAGACAAGTATTGCAAGCCATCAAGACAAAGCGAAATTTGTTATGCACTCCCAACCTCACTCCACTCTATACAAAGACAACACGCCACAGAATGCAAGAGCACATTCTAGTTATGAATCTAACGCAGGGGTGAACGTCACGCCTGCAAATCCTTCACGAACTGCTTCAGCTAATATCAATGGCGACTTAAGAGGAAGTAATGGAAAGAATCACGTGGTAAATATACCGCATACGCATGAGCATCATCCGAAAACAACTGCTTACGTTGGTAACTCGCGAATTTCAAGACAGGATGTTACTGGCTCACCGCTGGCTCAAGATAACAAAACCTCAATCGTACCATCAGATAAACTTCATTATCCAGCAGTTTGTCGCACACCGGAAGTTGTACCAAACCCAACGCCAAACAGTCAAGAAGGCATTTTTAACCCGATGGCCTTGTATGTCAGGCCGAGATTGGTCCCCAGGGAGGTAGTGTCGGTAAGTCAAGCGACAGAACCCAGTCCCCCACTCGTGGAGTACATAAAGACTGATGCGATATGCGATAAAGAGTTGACAAAATGGGACGCCAAAAACGTGGCGGATTTTATCGCAGCAACTGACTGTAGAGATAAGGCGGAACTGTTTCTGGAAGAGGTTTGTATCAGATAATCAAATTCCGTAGTCATCAGCTAGCTTCTGTAAACAATACCATAAATTAGCAAAAAAGTGGATTATTTTTTGGTAATTTTCTTGCATTTTTGGTGCATCACTTTCATTTTGTGCACCAGCTATAGTTCTACAGAGATCTGTGTCTCTAATTGGTTGTTACGTTCGCGCGAATATTCAAAACCCAGAAACAACCAATTAATCAGAGACACTGCTTGGATCTCCGTAGGGCTACGTCATCCGTAAGGTATTTTTCGAGCCCAGACTCAAGCGGAGAACTGAGAGAAAGGTCTTTTTAATAGGGCATCGAAAACAAAGTCATCTACAGCACAAGAAGTGAAATTCTCTCAGATTATCCTAAAAAACAATCGTACAGTGGCTATTAAGAAGAAATTGCTCGTTGATTCCAGGACTCTATGGGTCATAACTTAGTATTAGAATAACCCTAGGAGTGTAACTAAAGCCTACTATTTTTCTCCCGTTTTACAGGAAATTGACGGTAAAGCTTTGCTTTCACTATCGCCAGAGATATTAATGAAAGGAATGAACTTGAAGCTTGGACCTGCTGTAAAACTCTATAATCATATCGTAAATCTGAGAGCAGCACTCTCACTTTAAGCTTTGTTGTATTGTGCAGGCGACGAAACACATGTTTTGCTGTTTGTAATGGAAAAGAATTACTCACTTCATAACAAGAATTTCTTTACATATAAGCGAGAAACATTCCTCGCGTCATCTTGATGTCTCTGAGGTCCTAACGTGTCATTTATTTTGTACATTTTGTATGATTCATGATTATTATGTACTGATT
Source organism: Platygyra sinensis (assembly GCA_019787425.1). Classification (NCBI taxonomy): domain Eukaryota; kingdom Metazoa; phylum Cnidaria; class Anthozoa; order Scleractinia; family Merulinidae; genus Platygyra; species Platygyra sinensis. The sequence goes on along the minus strand of JAHPZR010044608.1, from coordinate 17,420 downwards.
ATTAAAGAAATGAGTGCCCATCAAGTTGCTTCTTCTCTGCAAAACCCGTGATCCCGCGAAATCCTGCGAGCGAGAAAGGCGCGAAAGAAGCCCCGGGGGTGAGGGGACTTGCGTATGAAAGGGGTGGGGACACTCGTCATCTCGCTTGGGGGTGTAACTGATTTCAGATTTTGGTCTCACTTGGTCTCCGCTTATTGACGATAAAAATTAGCCAATGAGTGCACAAGAATTTGTACTGTTATGAAAGTTTTACAGAGCCATCTGTAAAAACGCCGTTAATGGAGCGTGACGCTCTAGTATGCTGTGACATTGCGTGACTTATACGACATTCGAGGTCAAAACAATGCAGCTCGGTTTGTACATGAACATACCTTTGTTGCTGCGCAGCGAGCGTAGCGAGCGAGCAGCAACATAAACAGGATTTAAGAAGAATATAAAGGGAGTACGAATTCTCGAATTCATCACTTTTTACCAGAATGCATTGTGGCTTTTTACCAGAATGCATTGCGGCTTTTTACCAGAATGCATTGCGCCTTCTACCAGAATTCATTGCGCCGCGACTGCTCCTGACCACGAACAACACGAGGTTGTGACACCGTTGTACTGGCGTCCTTTATCGCGTGGATTGCAGTTGAGAAAGGTTAGTGGTTATGGTTTGCTTTAATTTACCTATAAAGACTGTAAAGCGATGTGAGCGAGATCGTGCTTGGCTTTCACAACCCTTGCTGTTGTCGTTAATTAAGAATTATCTGAACGATTCCATTAATTGTCACACAATAATTTAAAACTTAGTGAGTCAATTTCCTAGCAGTCTCGCACCCTTCGTCAAATTCTTAATGAAGAGAAATCCCGGTACTTAAGCTTGTAGAATAATTAAAACAAACGAGAACCGTAAAACACGCAAATTTATATCTGCTGCGATCGATTTGTTTCCATCCAAACATAAATTTAAGCTAAAACTTCAGCATTTTCACATATCGCCACAGACGCGTCCTCACAGCTGGTCCTTATCAGAGTCTGTCACATTCGATTCTAGAGACATGTGCGTATCAGTTCAGAATTTATAAGTCAGCTTTCTACTCTTACAATTTCCACATCTTTCGTTTATTTGGATTTGGTAAAGAGGAGGTTGATGTGTATCAATTCATGTCCAAACAGTTAAGATCACCATGTGCTTTTGTCACGATCACCAGCAATGCGTCATATGTATTAATGTGTGGTTGTTGTTTTCTTGCAGACAATTTGGAAATCTGCCCCACGAACAACACGAGGATGTCGTACAGTCTTTTCGCGTGGATTCCACTGAAATTTTGTTTTGATTTACCTGTAAAACGATGTGCAGTCTCGCTCCAACTTGTAGAATAATTAAAACAAACGGAAACTGTAGAACACGCTTATTTGATATATGCTACGATCAATTCCTTTTCATCCAAACATGAATTTAAACCTAAGTTTTAGCAGTTTCACATATCCGGCGATCGACTAGCCTGCGAACGCAGACGTATTTCCGGCTGTCACTAGTGCCGCCAGCAGAGACAAGCGATAGCCGGAAATAATTCGCAGGCTAGCGATCGACGCATTTTCAATACTGTCAACACTATAGACTTAATGCGTACTTCTACAGAATTTATAAGTGAAATTTCTGCTCCTACAATTTGCACATCTTTCAAATTTCATTTTCTCGATTTCTGGTAAAGTTGGGGGCGGAGGGGGGGGAAGGTGTGTATCCTGTGTGTATGTGTATGTGCTTTATTCTCTCGATCCCTTGTCACGCCTCGCCATCGATTCGTCATGATGCATGAAGTTGATACATACAAGGACAGATTTTAAGTTACACGCCACAACTTGACACGACTTTTAACAAATTGACGTCAGTTTTTCATGCGTCTGTCCTGTTATTGATCATGAATTTCGTCATCACATTGTCAAAGTAGTTGTGGATCCACGAGGCGATAGCTGAGTGGATCCGCAGACTACTTTGACAATGTGATGATGAAATTCATTATCAATAACAGGACAGACGCATTAAAAACTGACATCAATTTGTTTTTTACGATAACAAATTGTCGAATTGCCGGCTCTCGCTCGCTGACGCGTCACATGAATTTTAAATTTATGTGTATGTCCGCATATGGACAATAAAAATTAGCCAATGAGCGCGCGTGAATTTCTGCAGTTATCGTAAAACGCATGTTTGTAACACAACACCGCTCGAAGGCAAGAGTCACGTTCGCGTACGTTTCATTTATATTTAATTATTTCCTCTCATCTCGCGCTTGGGCCGCCTGTGGTATAAGTTGAAGGAGCGGTACATGAAACAAAAAGTTTGAGACGTTGACAAGTTGTTTCCGAGATTAGTGATACATTAAGTCTATTGATGAGCGTAGAGTACAGTAGGAAAAATACCCATCACTTGCTAAATGCTCGAGCGTTTGAAAACGATACTTAAACTGATTATCTAGCTCTAACGACCAAGCCAACAGATTGTAAGCAAGCCCACGTTATTCAAAATACCTTCACAACATCGCGTATTAGACTATTGTTCAAAAATGACGCTAGCTCATTATCTGTCATGTGATTATGTTGGAAAACGAAAAGTTTTAGAAGTGGTCTTTTTCGGTATTGCACCGTAAAGGCCCGTTTACACAGGCGATTTTTGTCGCGGCAACTCGATGCAATTTTTGTCGCGCTAAAGGTGAAACTTGAAAATCTCAGGTGTAAACCAGGTTCGATTTTCAGTGCGATTTGTCGCCGCGGTATCGCAGGGGTTTCGGACATGTTGAAACTTGATGCAACTTTCCTGCGACAAAAATTGCATCGAGTTGCCGCGACAAAAATCGCCTGTGTAAACGGGTCTTAAGACTTGGCGTTTAGTTTTTGGCGCAAGCACTTCCAAACAACTGCTTGCATTACATACATACATACATACAACTTTATTTAAACTCAGATTTAGAGTAGCTCGAAGGAGCTAGTATCTCCGAGTAAAATTAATACAATACAATAAATAAAATAATCCGCTTAAGTACACATTTATATACACATATAATCTATAAAGTAATATCTCGAATAGCACGCTTAAAAGCAATAAGAGATTGAGAAGTTCTGATGTCATCAGGCAGCATATTCCATACTTGTGGAGACTGCATTATCTGGAATGTTTCTTCATTATAGCACTTTCACACCCAAGCCACACATTGCGACGAGAGTTGAAAACCATGCCAAGTTGGAGCCAAAAGTGACTCCACCAGCTTGGAAGCCACATTCAGTATAATGTGCATACTGGATAAAGAGAGCCAGCTGGGCCCGGCTGTGGAATGGGTGTCCTGTGTCCCAATCCTCGTCAGAAGTCATGTTTAGTTCCTTGAGCATTTGATTACAGCGTGCAGTCACTGAAGCGGCACAGTAGCTTGGGTAGACAAACACATACAAGTATACCACACTTATAAGGGCGTCCCTGATACAAATCGTACCACTCGCTGGCATTTTTTTGAAAAAAATCCACTATATCTGCCACATAAACGACGGTTGTTATCGCCAAAAGAAACCAGTGAATTACAAACCATGGTTTCAAAGACGCTGAGGTACAAGAAATCTGTTTACAAAGGCGTTTATGAATGCGTATGACATCATTTAAGCTGCTGTTGGTGGCGATTCGGATTTCGGCGTGACATGATGTCACGCAGTCTTTCATTGCGTTGGTCATCACTGAAAATATCCAGCAACTTGTCAGGATACTCCAGCGTGGAATGATGCCCAGAGAAAGTGACACGTAATTAACAAGCGGCCCATTGAAGGTCAAGTTGAACCATAAAACCTTAATTACAAGGCAGGAGCCAAAAATAAGCATGGTAAGGTTAAGCGTGACCCAGAGTGAGCGCCCCGCCGCGCAATAGGACTGATGCAGCGTCACGCAATGATCCGATCGTCGTTTCAGATTCCACATACACCAAAAGAATGTAGAATTGGACAAGAGCACAGCAAAGCAAGAGACCAGAGATAAAATGCTGATCAGCTCAACTCCGTGTAGAAGTTCAGGTAAAGTTACCTTACTTGTACTTGTAGATGATTTGTTTGTGGTGGAGACGTTTACACACATCCAGGGATCGAGGGACGTGCTAAAATGGCCACACACGAAAGCATAATAAACGGCTTCAAAGAGGTAATAGACATCCAGTAATAAAACGATCGCTGCCATTATACCACGGTATCCTTTGCTGGGGTTCCAGAATCCCACAGCGTATGCAGCGGCCTTCAAAAACACACCTGAAGATAAGAGGCGCTTTGTCCTCTCAAAGAAATAACTGCAAGAGTTTCTGGAAAAGATGCTACGGGACAAGAAGTTATCAATTGGTCTCTCCGAGGAGATTAAATCAACAAATTCTTCGTTCTTCTCTGTTTCTGCCTCCATCATAAAAAATCGTCTTATTTTCCAAGTCTTCTTCTTCTCTTAGACCCCTTCACACACCCGGGTTTTACTGCTAGTCACGCGATAGGCACGTCACGCAATATCTTTATCTTCCCATAAATCCTTGCTTGCCTGGATGGCAACTAGGAAATGTACGTAAAATGGCGGATACTTTGAACCGGTGGGAAAGCTCATTTTCAGTTTGAACGCGATGTTGAGAGTTTTGTTGGTACTGGATCATAGTTAAGGAAAGTACACAAAGAGCAAGTTATCTGATCAAAAGTTGAGCTTGACTGACATCAAGGTTCTCTGTTAATTGTTGTTATAACTTCGGCAAAAATTATTTCATTTTCAAATCAAGGCCTGCTCGCTCCAGCTCCAGTAATCACCGGAATTTCTGTTATTTTAAGATATGCATCTCTGGATTCTTCGCCACTGCGGGCAGTGAAGCTGAAGAAAAGATTAAGCTGCCGTGAAGGATTTAAAACCGATTGGATTGATTTATTTATTGACTG
>JAHPZR010044608.1:0-10000 GCA_019787425.1 Platygyra sinensis | reverse complement strand
ACATCGCGTTCAAACTGAAAATGAGCTTTCCCACCGGTTCAAAGTATCCGCCATTTTACGTACATTTCCTAGTTGCCATCCAGGCAAGCAAGGATTTATGGGAAGATAAGATATTGCGTGACGTGCCTATCGCGTGACTAGCAGTAAAACCCGGGTGTGTGAAGGGGTCTAAGAGAAGAAGAAGACTTGGAAAATAAGACGATTTTTTATGATGGAGGCAGAAACAGAGAAGAACGAAGAATTTGTTGATTTAATCTCCTCGGAGAGACCAATTGATAACTTCTTGTCCCGTAGCATCTTTTCCAGAAACTCTTGCAGTTATTTCTTTGAGAGGACAAAGCGCCTCTTATCTTCAGGTGTGTTTTTGAAGGCCGCTGCATACGCTGTGGATTCTGGAACCCCAGCAAAGGATACCGTGGTATAATGGCAGCGATCGTTTTATTACTGGATGTCTATTACCTCTTTGAAGCCGTTTATTATGCTTTCGTGTGTGGCCATTTTAGCACGTCCCTCGATCCCTGGATGTGTGTAAACGTCTCCACCACAAACAAATCATCTACAAGTACAAGTAAGGTAACTTTACCTGAACTTCTACACGGAGTTGAGCTGATCAGCATTTATCTCTGGTCTCTTGCTTTGCTGTGCTCTTGTCCAATTCTACATTCTTTTGGTGTATGTGGAATCTGAAACGACGATCGGATCATTGCGTGACGCTGCATCAGTCCTATTGCGCGGCGGGGCGCTCACTCTGGGTCACGCTTAACCTTACCATGCTTATTTTTGGCTCCTGCCTTGTAATTAAGGTTTTATGGTTCAACTTGACCTTCAATGGGCCGCTTGTTAATTACGTGTCACTTTCTCTGGGCATCATTCCACGCTGGAGTATCCTGACAAGTTGCTGGATATTTTCAGTGATGACCAACGCAATGAAAGACTGCGTGACATCATGTCACGCCGAAATCCGAATCGCCACCAACAGCAGCTTAAATGATGTCATACGCATTCATAAACGCCTTTGTAAACAGATTTCTTGTACCTCAGCGTCTTTGAAACCATGGTTTGTAATTCACTGGTTTCTTTTGGCGATAACAACCGTCGTTTATGTGGCAGATATAGTGGATTTTTTTCAAAAAAATGCCAGCGAGTGGTACGATTTGTATCAGGGACGCCCTTATAAGTGTGGTATACTTGTATGTGTTTGTCTACCCAAGCTACTGTGCCGCTTCAGTGACTGCACGCTGTAATCAAATGCTCAAGGAACTAAACATGACTTCTGACGAGGATTGGGACACAGGACACCCATTCCACAGCCGGGCCCAGCTGGCTCTCTTTATCCAGTATGCACATTATACTGAATGTGGCTTCCAAGCTGGTGGAGTCACTTTTGGCTCCAACTTGGCATGGTTTTCAACTCTCGTCGCAATGTGTGGCTTGGGTGTGAAAGTGCTATAATGAAGAAACATTCCAGATAATGCAGTCTCCACAAGTATGGAATATGCTGCCTGATGACATCAGAACTTCTCAATCTCTTATTGCTTTTAAGCGTGCTATTCGAGATATTACTTTATAGATTATATGTGTATATAAATGTGTACTTAAGCGGATTATTTTATTTATTGTATTGTATTAATTTTACTCGGAGATACTAGCTCCTTCGAGCTACTCTAAATCTGAGTTTAAATAAAGTTGTATGTATGTATGTATGTAATGCAAGCAGTTGTTTGGAAGTGCTTGCGCCAAAAACTAAACGCCAAGTCTTAAGACCCGTTTACACAGGCGATTTTTGTCGCGGCAACTCGATGCAATTTTTGTCGCAGGAAAGTTGCATCAAGTTTCAACATGTCCGAAACCCCTGCGATACCGCGGCGACAAATCGCACTGAAAATCGAACCTGGTTTACACCTGAGATTTTCAAGTTTCACCTTTAGCGCGACAAAAATTGCATCGAGTTGCCGCGACAAAAATCGCCTGTGTAAACGGGCCTTTACGGTGCAATACCGAAAAAGACCACTTCTAAAACTTTTCGTTTTCCAACATAATCACATGACAGATAATGAGCTAGCGTCATTTTTGAACAATAGTCTAATACGCGATGTTGTGAAGGTATTTTGAATAACGTGGGCTTGCTTACAATCTGTTGGCTTGGTCGTTAGAGCTAGATAATCAGTTTAAGTATCGTTTTCAAACGCTCGAGCATTTAGCAAGTGATGGGTATTTTTCCTACTGTACTCTACGCTCATCAATAGACTTAATGTATCACTAATCTCGGAAACAACTTGTCAACGTCTCAAACTTTTTGTTTCATGTACCGCTCCTTCAACTTATACCACAGGCGGCCCAAGCGCGAGATGAGAGGAAATAATTAAATATAAATGAAACGTACGCGAACGTGACTCTTGCCTTCGAGCGGTGTTGTGTTACAAACATGCGTTTTACGATAACTGCAGAAATTCACGCGCGCTCATTGGCTAATTTTTATTGTCCATATGCGGACATACACATAAATTTAAAATTCATGTGACGCGTCAGCGAGCGAGAGCCGGCAATTCGACAATTTGTTATCGTAAAAAACAAATTGATGTCAGTTTTTAATGCGTCTGTCCTGTTATTGATAATGAATTTCATCATCACATTGTCAAAGTAGTCTGCGGATCCACTCAGCTATCGCCTCGTGGATCCACAACTACTTTGACAATGTGATGACGAAATTCATGATCAATAACAGGACAGACGCATGAAAAACTGACGTCAATTTGTTAAAAGTCGTGTCAAGTTGTGGCGTGTAACTTAAAATCTGTCCTTGTATGTATCAACTTCATGCATCATGACGAATCGATGGCGAGGCGTGACAAGGGATCGAGAGAATAAAGCACATACACATACACACAGGATACACACCTTCCCCCCCTCCGCCCCCAACTTTACCAGAAATCGAGAAAATGAAATTTGAAAGATGTGCAAATTGTAGGAGCAGAAATTTCACTTATAAATTCTGTAGAAGTACGCATTAAGTCTATAGTGTTGACAGTATTGAAAATGCGTCGATCGCTAGCCTGCGAATTATTTCCGGCTATCGCTTGTCTCTGCTGGCGGCACTAGTGACAGCCGGAAATACGTCTGCGTTCGCAGGCTAGTCGATCGCCGGATATGTGAAACTGCTAAAACTTAGGTTTAAATTCATGTTTGGATGAAAAGGAATTGATCGTAGCATATATCAAATAAGCGTGTTCTACAGTTTCCGTTTGTTTTAATTATTCTACAAGTTGGAGCGAGACTGCACATCGTTTTACAGGTAAATCAAAACAAAATTTCAGTGGAATCCACGCGAAAAGACTGTACGACATCCTCGTGTTGTTCGTGGGGCAGATTTCCAAATTGTCTGCAAGAAAACAACAACCACACATTAATACATATGACGCATTGCTGGTGATCGTGACAAAAGCACATGGTGATCTTAACTGTTTGGACATGAATTGATACACATCAACCTCCTCTTTACCAAATCCAAATAAACGAAAGATGTGGAAATTGTAAGAGTAGAAAGCTGACTTATAAATTCTGAACTGATACGCACATGTCTCTAGAATCGAATGTGACAGACTCTGATAAGGACCAGCTGTGAGGACGCGTCTGTGGCGATATGTGAAAATGCTGAAGTTTTAGCTTAAATTTATGTTTGGATGGAAACAAATCGATCGCAGCAGATATAAATTGCGTGTTTTACGGTTCTCGTTTGTTTTAATTATTCTACAAGCTTAAGTACCGGGGATTTCTCTTCATTAAGAATTTGACGAAGGGTGCGAGACTGCTAGGAAATTGACTCACTAAGTTTTAAATTATTGTGTGACAATTAATGGAATCGTTCAGATAATTCTTAATTAACGACAACAGCAAGGGTTGTGAAAGCCAAGCACGATCTCGCTCACATCGCTTTACAGTCTTTATAGGTAAATTAAAGCAAACCATAACCACTAACCTTTCTCAACTGCAATCCACGCGATAAAGGACGCCAGTACAACGGTGTCACAACCTCGTGTTGTTCGTGGTCAGGAGCAGTCGCGGCGCAATGAATTCTGGTAGAAGGCGCAATGCATTCTGGTAAAAAGCCGCAATGCATTCTGGTAAAAAGCCACAATGCATTCTGGTAAAAAGTGATGAATTCGAGAATTCGTACTCCCTTTATATTCTTCTTAAATCCTGTTTATGTTGCTGCTCGCTCGCTACGCTCGCTGCGCAGCAACAAAGGTATGTTCATGTACAAACCGAGCTGCATTGTTTTGACCTCGAATGTCGTATAAGTCACGCAATGTCACAGCATACTAGAGCGTCACGCTCCATTAACGGCGTTTTTACAGATGGCTCTGTAAAACTTTCATAACAGTACAAATTCTTGTGCACTCATTGGCTAATTTTTATCGTCAATAAGCGGAGACCAAGTGAGACCAAAATCTGAAATCAGTTACACCCCCAAGCGAGATGACGAGTGTCCCCACCCCTTTCATACGCAAGTCCCCTCACCCCCGGGGCTTCTTTCGCGCCTTTCTCGCTCGCAGGATTTCGCGGGATCACGGGTTTTGCAGAGAAGAAGCAACTTGATGGGCACTCATTTCTTTAATAATCAGTACATAATAATCATGAATCATACAAAATGTACAAAATAAATGACACGTTAGGACCTCAGAGACATCAAGATGACGCGAGGAATGTTTCTCGCTTATATGTAAAGAAATTCTTGTTATGAAGTGAGTAATTCTTTTCCATTACAAACAGCAAAACATGTGTTTCGTCGCCTGCACAATACAACAAAGCTTAAAGTGAGAGTGCTGCTCTCAGATTTACGATATGATTATAGAGTTTTACAGCAGGTCCAAGCTTCAAGTTCATTCCTTTCATTAATATCTCTGGCGATAGTGAAAGCAAAGCTTTACCGTCAATTTCCTGTAAAACGGGAGAAAAATAGTAGGCTTTAGTTACACTCCTAGGGTTATTCTAATACTAAGTTATGACCCATAGAGTCCTGGAATCAACGAGCAATTTCTTCTTAATAGCCACTGTACGATTGTTTTTTAGGATAATCTGAGAGAATTTCACTTCTTGTGCTGTAGATGACTTTGTTTTCGATGCCCTATTAAAAAGACCTTTCTCTCAGTTCTCCGCTTGAGTCTGGGCTCGAAAAATACCTTACGGATGACGTAGCCCTACGGAGATCCAAGCAGTGTCTCTGATTAATTGGTTGTTTCTGGGTTTTGAATATTCGCGCGAACGTAACAACCAATTAGAGACACAGATCTCTGTAGAACTATAGCTGGTGCACAAAATGAAAGTGATGCACCAAAAATGCAAGAAAATTACCAAAAAATAATCCACTTTTTTGCTAATTTATGGTATTGTTTACAGAAGCTAGCTGATGACTACGGAATTTGATTATCTGATACAAACCTCTTCCAGAAACAGTTCCGCCTTATCTCTACAGTCAGTTGCTGCGATAAAATCCGCCACGTTTTTGGCGTCCCATTTTGTCAACTCTTTATCGCATATCGCATCAGTCTTTATGTACTCCACGAGTGGGGGACTGGGTTCTGTCGCTTGACTTACCGACACTACCTCCCTGGGGACCAATCTCGGCCTGACATACAAGGCCATCGGGTTAAAAATGCCTTCTTGACTGTTTGGCGTTGGGTTTGGTACAACTTCCGGTGTGCGACAAACTGCTGGATAATGAAGTTTATCTGATGGTACGATTGAGGTTTTGTTATCTTGAGCCAGCGGTGAGCCAGTAACATCCTGTCTTGAAATTCGCGAGTTACCAACGTAAGCAGTTGTTTTCGGATGATGCTCATGCGTATGCGGTATATTTACCACGTGATTCTTTCCATTACTTCCTCTTAAGTCGCCATTGATATTAGCTGAAGCAGTTCGTGAAGGATTTGCAGGCGTGACGTTCACCCCTGCGTTAGATTCATAACTAGAATGTGCTCTTGCATTCTGTGGCGTGTTGTCTTTGTATAGAGTGGAGTGAGGTTGGGAGTGCATAACAAATTTCGCTTTGTCTTGATGGCTTGCAATACTTGTCTCCTTTGAACCTTTTGTCGTATTAGGATGCGGATAACAGTGTGTGCTCGTACTGGCAACTGTTGTACAGCTGTCACTTTTGCGTTGTGATGCGCGTGTTTCAAAGCTCGCTTTATCCCCCGAACGATTGGGAAGCTGGGCGCCAGCCGGCAAAAATGCATAAGCAGCTTCTCTAGTGTCCGGTTTATAAACAGGCAAAAGATAGCCAGCCCGAGGAGGGAGACTGGCGCTGGGAGAGGGAGTTTGTGGCGCTGATTTTGATATGTAAACAATACAACCAGGATCAACAGCTACTGATGGTAGTCCTTTCGAGGAAGGCGTGGTTGTCATAGTTACCGGTGATGTCATGGTAACGGCATGTGGCGTAGATTTGCTTTGTGACTTTTTTGTAAACAAGACGTCCTCTTCTCGACTGTCTTGCAAGGAGTAGCATTGTTTTATCCGTGGCATGCTTTCATCTCCTGCGGGCAAGAAACAGCATCAATTCAAATGAGTCGTGTAACTATTTAAAGTATGTATATTTAAGTTCGCAAGTTCGCATTTGCCAAGGGCTAGCTAAGTAAAACACCATAAATTGACAAAGTAGAACTAATAATCAAATGGGAAAAAAAACAGCTTTGCATAACCACTAGTGATATTAGAGCTTTGCGAAAGCAGTGTATTTCCAAATTGTTGAAAATAGTTAAAATTATTCCTTGAAGTCTGTGCTTTTTATCTTACTGTGTCAGACAAACACACACTTCTCCCATTGAGGGTCTTTTGATATTTCCCGTTATTTTGATGTAGGAGGGGAGGGACGGGGAAGAAAGTACTCCCGATGTTTACGTACATACCTCGTATACTCTGATCTAATCCTCCGCGGCTGTGTCTCATCATTGTAGAGGGATTGATCGCGAGACTTGATGACGTGACCTGCGAGAAAATATCGAAAAAAGTGAAAATACTTTATCGAGCTAATAATAATTGCAAACCCCAGAAAAGACAAGACGTTCAGGATATCACAGGTCAAAGGAGGGACGAGGAGTGACGTCTATCTTGCCTGAAGGCCTGTAAGAAAGCCGTCACAGGAACTACGGTCAATCGATGTTGGTGACGTCACACTTTTCCCCTTGGACCACATGACCCAAAAACACTGACCGAGGCCGACGTATCAAGGCCTAGGAAATAGGCAAACTTCTAATAAGTGCCCCAGTGTCGTTGGAAAAACACTAAAGCGAGAGGATACAAATTGTCGCGATATGGCACGCACACACAATCACCAAAAAATTAACATTCTATTTGGAAACAAAATTTATAATGCTTGAAGTGTGCACTTAGCTATAGTGCCAGAGGTCGAGAAAGCCGAGAAAGCTCCGCTTGTTCTATGATTTTTTATTCGTGTTCTTGCCCTTAGACGAAAAAGCCGAGCACGGAAAACGAAAGATGCTTAAAGGAGAGTAAAGCTACGTTCAAGGCAGTAGCTATCGCAATGGCTGATAAGTGAAGCCTTGGTTAGTCGACTGGCTCATAGCTGTCAAAGCTTATCCCGGTTTCATGTAGCACGAAGCGACTAGGAGTATTTCTACTTCTCCTGGACGGGATGCTAGTCCATCGCAGGTCACTCCCCCGCAATTTGTTAGGTTTCCCCAACAATTCTCCGGTACCCAATTATACTAGACAAAAATTAGCAAGGCTGATTACACAGTATAGGAATATACTTTGCAACATTTCGGAAGGCACGGTAACACCCTGAAGAAGAAAGGCCGTGCCTTCAGAAAATATTGGAAAATATATTCCTATACTATGTAATCAGCCTTGCTAATTTTTGTGTATTATTCAACTAATCAAAAGTATTACAAAATTCTCGAACGTGATTGGCTATCAGCAGCCTGATTTGAGCATTAATTGGACAGTTGCACAGGTCATACTTGTAATTGGACAGTACGCGCCGTTTTGCACGTGCTGTTGCGGTGCACTTTGTTGAGTAAACTGCTGCTGGGTTTTTCAGCATTCATAACGACGTTTTAAAATGATAAAACAAACAGCGGTGATAAACATATTGAAAACTTTCATTTTATAATCTTGACGTTTCGTATGCTAGTCAACATACATTTTCAAAAGAATAACGGTTACAAATTTTATACTGTATAAATGGGGGTCTGGAACCTAGACAGAAAACAACTGCAATTAATAGAAATTTAAGACGTTTCAAACGGAAACTGTCTGTAAAGGGACAATGAAAAGGCTTTCTAATAGAGTAAAAGCTTTTCACTGCTGACATTGGCATTCAAAGCTGGCTGTAACTCTTGTATAAACAAGGTCTCCTTAACTTTACAATGGTAGTCAGTCTTGCCAGATGCCAAAATGTCAAAATGGTCCCAGTTGATGTTGTGGCCAGTTGTTTTAACGTGATCAGCAATTGCAGAAGAGTGATCGTGTTTCGAAAGGGCCTTGAAATGTTCCGTTTTCCGGTCGTGAAGTCTTCGCTTCGTTTTCCCAATGTAAAAATCTTTGCAGTCCCAGCAGTTAGCTTTGTAAATGACTTTGGATAATTGTGATCGGTTGAGTCGGTCTTTGTATGGGAAGAAGGATTTGATGCGTCGGGTGTTTTGAAAAATAACTTTAACATTAACAAAAGAGTAGAAACGATTAACACAAGATTTAAGACGCTTAGTAATGAGGTTGCTATGGAGACCTATATAAGGTAATAAAATAATAACATCTTTCTTGGGGACCGTTGCAACGGGTTCTTTTTGCTTATTCTTGTTCTTGTTCAGGACATCATTGATATTAAAAGTGATGATGCCCTGAGGGTAGCCATCTTTCAGCGCTCAATCGATGATTTGTTCGTTCCTCGAGTTTTGTCATAGTTTTGATTAATTGGTAACAGGACATCGTGTCGTCCAATTCAGTCTGTAATCATACTTGTGATTAACCTGGGAACGAGGTTGGTGATTAACAAATCGGACTCCCGCTGCGCGGTCGTTCGATTTTGTTATTCACTCGCATGATTACAGACCGAATTGGACTCCACTCAGTCCTATTACCATTATTTATAGCTGATTAGATTCTCTTCAGTGAAAGGATCCGGTACTACTGTTTAGTCACGTCCTTACAAAAATTAACTTCTGAAACTCCTGACTTCTGGGTGGAGAGAGGCACTATGAGGGTAAAGTGTCTCGCCCAAGAACACGACACAGTGTCCCGGATCAGGGCTCGAACCAGGGGCCCGTTTCTCGTAGCTCCCGGTAATTTCCGGGCCCGTTAAGCTTTTTTGTTTTCCATTCCAGATGGGAGTTTCAAAAGGTTCGAAAATTGTACAGAAAAGTTATCAGCTAAAGAAACAAAATGGGCTTTATCTGAGGTCAGAACACGCCCTACTTTTCTTGCGACTTTGATATCAAAATCTGATTCCGGGCCCGGTAAGTTACCGGGTCTTTGGAGAACCGGCCCCAGGACCGCTCGATCCGGGGACGAGCTCACTAACCATGAGGCCAACACGCCTCCACATATCTGATAAAATGGGAATAAATTTTTTTTAAATTTGAAACTGTTTTTTTTTTTCAAAAGTCGAAGACGTATTTTGAAATTGGTGACACTCTGTCAGATAGACCCATTAATAACAGTCGTCGAAACGACATACTGTTTCGTTTTATTTTTGTTTTGTTTTGACTTTTTACGAGAACTTTCCAAACTTGAAAATCCAGTTTACTTCGGCGACATTTAGACTGGTTTCACCTTTCTTCCCGAAAAGGGAGGTGAAAACCGTTCTTGATCATGATACCGATGAAAGAAGTGGGCGGAAGCTCAAAATGTTGGCGCCAGAATAAATTAGATTACCTTGGAGAATTCATGTTAATGAAACAATGTTAAGTTTAAAAACAGAGAACGTTCTAGCCGGAAAAAGTCTAAATAAAAGAGCAAAAGTACCGCATTACTTCCAAGTTCA
>JAHPZR010044605.1:0-10087 GCA_019787425.1 Platygyra sinensis | reverse complement strand
AACTACAGTAATTAACATGGAATCAACATTCCCGCCATAAGTATGATGAGCAAAATTAAATTTTCACGAAAAGTTTTCAAAATCACACAGAACCTTTGGGTTTTGGTCCAGTCTCTAATTAGGGCACTTTTGCCACTCCAGGTAGCGCTCCAAGTCCATGGTAGAAAAAAATTCTTAAAAAAATATTTGATACCAATTTTCAAGAGTCTTACAGTTTAAAAATAAAGTTTAAGTGCAGCTTTACAAGTTTCAACCGTTTTATTGTGGTCTTCTTCGGCTTTCCGAAAAATATTCACTAAAGCGCTCAAAAATTGTCTTCTGATAACTTTCGATGTTAAGCAAACCTTGCAAGTCTATGAAGATGTATGTACGTATACCGTATTTTTTCGGCCAGCAAAATTTTGGAGAGATTAATTTTTGGAAATGGAGAGAATGATTAAAATATGCCTAAAGGACTGGATATCTTGTTAACCACGAAAAAGCCATCATTTGGCGTTATTTTCCCAATTCCACAGCGTAGGGAACTTTCGCAACGTACTTGGAAGGAAAAAAATCTAAAAAGAGAAATTTAAAGGCAATCGAATGATAATGTAATATGATGTACATTATTGAAGACTCTATGCTTCCAATGTGTTAAACCGTCAAGTTTTATAAACTGAGTGTAACAAGGAAAGAGTGAAATGAACGTGGCGAAAATGCCCCACTTTCAATCTTTAGAGAGAAAGGAAGAGGAAAGAAGAATGCAAAGAGAGAAACGTGGTGATCGTAGGAGGGAACAACGAAAGTCTCAGAGAGTGATAATGGAAGATAAATTCAGGAAGCTAGAGGAAATAGTTGAAACAGAGAAGCTGGAAGACGAATTAAACCAAAGAGAGATAATAGAAGAAGAACACAGAAGGAGTGAAGAAGAAGAGAGACTGGAGAAGCTGAGAGAAGAGGATGGCTTTCCGAGCATAAAAGATGCCTTATCCAGATTTAATCCTCCAGCTGAAAGCTTCAGAGAGCTTTTAGGTTCTTGGCAACCAGCAACTGCCCCTATTTCTCAAGAGTTATGCGAGGTTGGTTTGGGTCTTTATAAAACGACCGTTACTCATGCATACGTCACTCCATTTTGTTTGTTTTTGTTTTGTGCTGTCCGCTGAAATAATCTAAGGTGTCGCCTGCTTCGGCGTAATCTTACACAGAGGCAAATTTAGTTTTTCCTAGGGATACAGGAGCAACTGAGGACCCTACAAGATGGGGTGGATGACATCAAGGATGAAATTAAACGAATGAAGGGAAAGGTTAGCTCTAAAATGGCGAGTGAAAGTGCGCGTAAACGTGAAGTCTGTTTTAATGTAAGCTACAATACATTAAAATTAAATATAAGATAGGCAATATGAGCCACCATTTCCACCTCCTCACTTTCAAGTTACAACATAACTGTACTGAAGTAGTAATCGAATTGTGATTTCCTCAAATCAGTGCTGTCAAAAACAAACAAAGTCCCTGCTTCAACTTTTCTCACGATAAGCAATAGTTTTATTACCAGGGTATGTTTTATTTATCTATTCGCCACATATACATACAGTGTTTCGATAGCAATAGTCGCTTATAGGGTAGGTAGTTTGGGGAATGATAGTTGGCGACTAGTAAAAGTGTCGGAGTTTAAGATATTTAAAGATTTCAAAGTGTTATTTTCAAAGTGTTATGTTGAAAGTGTTATTTCGTTTTCTTGTTACATTCCAGGCACCAGAAGAACAAGTCCCATCATCGTCAACATCACCTCCGCCACACTCGCCAATATACCCACTGGACAACCTATCACTGTCACAGAGAAAGAAGTGCATTCAGGTGTTAGACAGTGCTACTGAGAGACACACTTGTGCATTGAAGTTGGTTAGCATTGTGTTCACAAGGAAGAATTGAGTGAAGCTGGTAAAAAATCAAAGGCGTTGGACGGCCTACGAATGGATTTGGTGAAAAGTAAGGAAGAGTGCACATTGACTTAAAGGGTGAAACTTACCTTACTGACACCATGTAGTACTACAGACAGTTTATTACATGGCCTCCTGAAAAAATACCCTTACATTATTTGCTTTATGAAAAAAACCCTTTATGTGAACGGTCTATAACACAGACAACAGACACCCGTCTCAGCCACATGTTAACTCTACCATTTGATGGATACACAAAAAAACGTTCTCATATCCATCAAATTAGAACATAATGATTTTGGTTACTCAGGCCTTTGACATTTCTGTGACCTCTTTAATAAGGACACCTCGATCAATTTCGCCAGTTTTCACAATAGAGGGTTTCAACAACTACATTGGTATTTACAGTTCATACATTATTGTACCTTTCAGAAGCAGCATTTAGCCGATTTCCTGTACTAAATGATGAAGATAATGCTGTTGCTATATGGTCAGAAATAAGCAAGAAGATTTTCTCTAAGTGCCACTTCGTCCGTCATTCGTGTAAGACAACGCAGCTGTTACAAGACAAGCCTTTCACAACGGGTGAAGCTTAACTGGATAGTGAAGGCCTCTTTCTGTGCAATTGACTGTAGTAACTGTTATTTCTTTAAGATAAAGGATGCTTGAATAATTCATTTCATGACTTGGTGTGAATTCCCGGGTGGGAATTACACGATAAATGTCACTTCGAAACATGAAATCGATTATTTATGTGAAATTTAAAGGGGAATTCCCTTGTCAGGCAAGGCATTTTCATGATCATTTTTCCATTATAGGCCAATAAGGCAACAGAAGCCGAAATTTGATTACCTCGAAACCCAGATACATAGTTTATATTAAGCTCTACCGAAATAATTAGTTTTGAGGATGACAGCCTCAGATAACCAAAACTAAGCATAAATATACAGTATTGTGCAAAAGTTATGCAAACGAAATTCGTCGAAAGACATCCTTTGTTCTCGCGAATTTTCCATGAAAAGTCGTTGAATTTTCGAAACGTTTTTCGTAGGGTTCGAAGCGAAAAATTCACGATCTTTCTCGAAAATTCGAGATAGCGAAGTTCGAAGTAGCGAATTTTCGAGGTAACCCAACGAAGATTCGAGATAGCGAAATTCGAAGCAGCAGATTCGCGTGACATGAACGACTGAACAAGCGTACATGTATGTAAATAAACTAAACTCATATCGAAAATAGATTCAATGATCCGACAATTTAATCGGCTATTTCCAATGAAAAAAAAGCAAATGCCTTGCACAATGAAAATAAGTAACTGTCTTACAAGTAATTCCTTAAAACACAGCCTCGTAAAACCTTGTTTAAGCAACTTTGATTTTCAAGCCCGCTTATCGATCAGCAAAACTGGGTGCCATTTCGCAAATGTAGGTCAAGTGTGTTGACGTGACTATGTTTACAGAAGCGCACTTTCCCAAAACAAACAACATAGAAATGAGATTGAACTTTTGTAGGCAAATGTTATGTTATGAAACATTACATGTCAAATATCTTTCGCGTGTTTTTAAGCCAAGCAGTGCATGTCTCGATCGGCTCCAGAGAATCGTACAAAACTGGCTTCGGACGTCTTACCTTGTAAACTGAATCCTTGCCGTTTTTAAAAGCAATAAGCTTATTTCAAGCATTTTCTGCTTCCATATCGACCGTAAGCATCAACCTCATTTTAAGCCCAGCCATGTGCCATGCAAACATCACGTTTAACCCCAGCCATGTGGCATGTGAAACATGTTGACAAAGTTGGAAAAGTTACGAGCCCACAGTTGTTTGGCCTGCGGTATAGATGTTGCGTCGGTAACTATGTCATGTAGAGGGAAAGTGAGGCGTTCGCTACAAAAGAATACTGAAGCCGGCCCACTGTAGTTTTGTATCTAAGTGAACAAATTTACTTTGTTTTGACTTTGACTAAATATTCACGTTCAAAACAGATACCAACAAGATGCGTTTCCAGAGGTCGTATGCAGAAAATATTCTTTGAACGCCTTACTTTGCAAACATAATTGTTGCTTTATGCCTTACTCCCCTCCCCAGGCTTGGGGCTTACAAGTTAATTAGTGGGCTGCATACCCAAGCTCGTTTACTGGGCGCCAGAATAAAGACTGACAATCAAGGGTGGAGTAAAATGGCTAAGGGCAAAGGCCCAAAGCCGATTTAATCATTAAAACTTCCTTGAATTATTTACAAAAACAGTTGGCTCTAAAAAATGTGTTGAGCCCAGTAAAGGTGAGGGCATAAAAACGCCAAAATAAATTTAACTAAAATAACATAAGAACCATGCGGTGAGGACAAGGGGAGGAGGAGGGACGTTGAAACGAGCGTGTCATCTAGGGAAGCGAGAATGAATGCACAACAGCTAAGATGCCAGGCCACGACACAACATTACAAGCAGGGGGCTCAATACATTGAGACAACAATACCCCTTGTCCAGGCCCCCGCACGTGCCATATGCTATTACATAACAAGAACTGTTACATAACAAGTCCGTGCACGTGTCTCCAATGAGACACTTACTGACATTCACAAAACCCCGGCAAAAAATAAATCGAGTTAAACAGATGACAAATAAAATGAAAACAACTAGGTTTCCCTTCGTGTTTGGTGCTGTCTTGATTACCGCCAAAAAAATGTCAAACTTTAGACGAATATAGCGAGAAAACGGCAAGGGGTGCGATGGGGTGCGACGTCTTAGAAATAAACTATAACTATTGTAGAATACGATGATACATTTTTCTTGGTTGAAAACTCCATTGTTTCGGAGCAAGAAATGGTTGATTATGCACACCGTAAATCGTGACCATGATCCGCCATTTTTGACTCGCCTACAGTTGAATCCCAATAGTGGCAAGAAAGTTCGACAAATTGGCCCAAAAAAACGACACACTAAAACTTTAGATCCTTACCTTTCTTTTCCTTTAAGCAATTAGATCACCAAACTCGTTAATGCCGAGAAAACACGCAAAGAAATCCTCTTCATCCCTCGAGCGACGATTTCTTCCAAATCGACTCCCAAGAAAATACGCGCTCCTGATTGGTTAATTGCCTCTACCATAATCATGGTTCGTACACTTATGACCTGTCAAAATCTCATGACTTTCCATGACTTTTTCCATGACTTTTTGAAATATTCCATGACCTAAGTTAAGCTATTTCCCTCCGGCAGTAGTGTCAAAACAATCATTTATTCAGCTGAAATTACATTTGATTTTTGGACTTGCCAGTTAATTTTTCAACTTTGGATCTTAATGCCTTTCATTCACAGAAAACATACTGATTTTCCATGACTTTCCATGACCTACACCTAAATTTCAGGACTTTCCAGGCCTGGAAAATGAAATTGTAAAATTCCATGACTTTCCAGGTTTTCCATGACCTGTACGAACCCTGATAATGCAGTTCGGCGCGTGTCCAACCTCCTCTGGCCACAGCTCAAGTTACTGTGGGCTCGCAAACAATTTGCCAACATGGCGTACATGTCAAATGGCGAGCCCCAAACGTTTAAATCATGAGACAGAATGAAGGAATTTTTCTGAATTCAAGAGTTTTCAAACTGAAATGGAATTTATGTGGATTCATGAGCTTTTAAACAAAGAGATTATTTGCTATGCGAATAGGAAGTTTATGTCTTTCTCCCCGGGGTTTTGTGAATGTCAGTAGTGTCTCATTGGAGACACGTGCACGGACTTGTTATGTAACAGTTCTTGTTATGTAATAGCATATGGCACGTGCGGGGGCCTGGACAAGGGGTATTGTTGTCTCAATGTATTGAGCCCCCTGCTTGTAATGTTGTGTCGTGGCCTGGCATCTTAGCTGTTGTGCATTCATTCTCGCTTCCCTAGATGACACGCTCGTTTCAACGTCCCTCCTCCTCCCCTTGTCCTCACCGCATGGTTCTTATGTTATTTTAGTTAAATTTATTTTGGCGTTTTTATGCCCTCACCTTTACTGGGCTCAACACATTTTTTAGAGCCAACTGTTTTTGTAAATAATTCAAGGAAGTTTTAATGATTAAATCGGCTTTGGGCCTTTGCCCTTAGCCATTTTACTCCACCCTTGATTGTCAGTCTTTATTCTGGCGCCCAGTAAACGAGCTTGGGTATGCAGCCCACTAATTAACTTGTAAGCCCCAAGCCTGGGGAGGGGAGTAAGGCATAAAGCAACAATTATGTTTGCAAAGTAAGGCGTTCAAAGAATATTTTCTGCATACGACCTCTGGAAACGCATCTTGTTGGTATCTGTTTTGAACGTGAATATTTAGTCAAAGTCAAAACAAAGTAAATTTGTTCACTTAGATACAAAACTACAGTGGGCCGGCTTCAGTATTCTTTTGTAGCGAACGCCTCACTTTCCCTCTACATGACATAGTTACCGACGCAACATCTATACCGCAGGCCAAACAACTGTGGGCTCGTAACTTTTCCAACTTTGTCAACATGTTCACATGCCACATGGCTGGGGTTAAACGTGATGTTTGCATGGAACATGGCTGGGCTTAAAATGAGGTTGATGCTTACGGTCGATATGGAAGCAGAAAATGCTTGAAATAAGCTTATTGCTTTTAAAAACGGCAAGGATTCAGTTTACAAGGTAAGACGTCCGAAGCCAGTTTTGTACGATTCTCTGGAGCCGATCGAGACATGCACTGCTTGGCTTAAAAACACGCGAAAGATATTTGACATGTAATGTTTCATAACATAACATTTGCCTACAAAAGTTCAATCTCATTTCTATGTTGTTTGTTTTGGGAAAGTGCGCTTCTGTAAACATAGTCACGTCAACACACTTGACCTACATTTGCGAAATGGCACCCAGTTTTGCTGATCGATAAGCGGGCTTGAAAATCAAAGTTGCTTAAACAAGGTTTTACGAGGCTGTGTTTTAAGGAATTACTTGTAAGACAGTTACTTATTTTCATTGTGCAAGGCATTTGCTTTTTTTTCATTGGAAATAGCCGATTAAATTGTCGGATCATTGAATCTATTTTCGATATGAGTTTAGTTTATTTACATACATGTACGCTTGTTCAGTCGTTCATGTCACGCGAATCTGCTGCTTCGAATTTCGCTATCTCGAATCTTCGTTGGGTTACCTCGAAAATTCGCTACTTCGAACTTCGCTATCTCGAATTTTCGAGAAAGATCGTGAATTTTTCGCTTCGAACCCTACGAAAAACGTTTCGAAAATTCAACGACTTTTCATGGAAAATTCGCGAGAACAAAGGATGTCTTTCGACGAATTTCGTTTGCATAACTTTTGCACAATACTGTATATTTATGCTTAGTTTTGGTTATCTGAGGCTGTCATCCTCAAAACTAATTATTTCGGTAGAGCTTAATATAAACTATGTATCTGGGTTTCGAGGTAATCAAATTTCGGCTTCTGTTGCCTTATTGGCCTATAATGGAAAAATGATCATGAAAATGCCTTGCCTGACAAGGGAATTCCCCTTTAAATTTCACATAAATAATCGATTTCATGTTTCGAAGTGACATTTATCGTGTAATTCCCACCCGGGAATTCACACCAAGTCATGAAATGAATTATTCAAGCATCCTTTATCTTAAAGAAATAACAGTTACTACAGTCAATTGCACAGAAAGAGGCCTTCACTATCCAGTTAAGCTTCACCCGTTGTGAAAGGCTTGTCTTGTAACAGCTGCGTTGTCTTACACGAATGACGGACGAAGTGGCACTTAGAGAAAATCTTCTTGCTTATTTCTGACCATATAGCAACAGCATTATCTTCATCATTTAGTACAGGAAATCGGCTAAATGCTGCTTCTGAAAGGTACAATAATGTATGAACTGTAAATACCAATGTAGTTGTTGAAACCCTCTATTGTGAAAACTGGCGAAATTGATCGAGGTGTCCTTATTAAAGAGGTCACAGAAATGTCAAAGGCCTGAGTAACCAAAATCATTATGTTCTAATTTGATGGATATGAGAACGTTTTTTTGTGTATCCATCAAATGGTAGAGTTAACATGTGGCTGAGACGGGTGTCTGTTGTCTGTGTTATAGACCGTTCACATAAAGGGTTTTTTCATAAAGCAAATAATGTAAGGGTATTTTTTCAGGAGGCCATGTAATAAACTGTCTGTAGTACTACATGGTGTCAGTAAGGTAAGTTTCACCCTTTAAGTCATGTGCACTCTTCCTTACTTTTCACCAAATCCATTCGTAGGCCGTCCAACGCCTTTGATTTTTACCAGCTTCACTCAATTCTTCCTTTGTGAACACAATGCTAACCAACTTCAATGCACAAGTGTGTCTCTCAGTAGCACTGTCTAACACCTGAATGCACTTCTTTCTCTGTGACAGTGATAGGTTGTCCAGTGGGTATATTGGCGAGTGTGGCGGAGGTGATGTTGACGATGATGGGACTTGTTCTTCTGGTGCCTGGAATGTAACAAGAAAACGAAATAACACTTTCAACATAACACTTTGAAAATAACACTTTGAAATCTTTAAATATCTTAAACTCCGACACTTTTACTAGTCGCCAACTATCATTCCCCAAACTACCTACCCTATAAGCGACTATTGCTATCGAAACACTGTATGTATATGTGGCGAATAGATAAATAAAACATACCCTGGTAATAAAACTATTGCTTATCGTGAGAAAAGTTGAAGCAGGGACTTTGTTTGTTTTTGACAGCACTGATTTGAGGAAATCACAATTCGATTACTACTTCAGTACAGTTATGTGTAACTTGAAAGTGAGGAAGGTGGAATGGTGGCTCATATTGCCTATCTTATATTTAATTTTAATGTATTGTAGCTTACATTAAAACAGACTTCACGTTTACGCGCACTTTCACTCGCCATTTTAGAGCTAACCTTTCCCTTCATTCGTTAATTTCATCCTTGATGTCATCCACCCATCTTGTAGGGTCCTCAGTTGCTCCTGTATCCCTAGGAAAAACTAAATTTGCCTCTGTGTAAGATTACGCCGAAGCAGCGACACCTTAGATTATTTCAGCGGACAGCACAAAACAAAAACAAACAAAATGGAGTGACGTATGCATGAGTAACGGTCGTTTTATAAAGACCCAAACCAACTCGCATAACTCTTGAGAAATAGGGGCAGTTGCTGGTTGCCAAGAACCTAAAAGCTCTCTGAAGCTTTCAGCTGGAGGATTAAATCTGGATAAGGCATCTTTTATGCTCGGAAAGCCATCCTCTTCTCTCAGCTTCTCCAGTCTCTCTTCTTCTTCACTCCTTCTGTGTTCTTCTTCTATTATCTCTCTTTGGTTTAATTCGTCTTCAGCTTCTCTGTTTCAACTATTTCCTCTAGCTTCCTGAATTTATCTTCCATTATCACTCTCTGAGACTTTCGTTGTTCCCTCCTACGATCACCACGTTTCTCTCTTTGCATTCTTCTTTCCTCTTCCTTTCTCTCTAAAGATTGAAAGTGGGGCATTTTCGCCACGTTCATTTCACTCTTTCCTTGTTACACTCAGTTTATAAAACTTGACGGTTTAACACATTGGAAGCATAGAGTCTTCAATAATGTACATCATATTACATTATCATTCGATTGCCTTTAAATTTCTCTTTTTTAGATTTTTTTCCTTCCAAGTACGTTGCGAAAGTTCCCTACGCTGTGGAATTGGGAAAATAACGCCAAAATGATGGCTTTTTTCGTGGTTAACAAGATATCCAGTCCTTTAGGCATATTTTAATCATTCTCTCCATTTCCAAAAATTAATCTCTCAAAATTTTGCTGGCCGAAAAAATACGGTATACGTACATACATCTTCATAGACTTGCAAGGTTTGCTTAACATCGAAAGTTATCAGAAGACAATTTTTGAGCGCTTTAGTGAATATTTTTCGGAAAGCCGAAGAAGACCACAATAAAACGGTTGAAACTTGTAAAGCTGCACTTAAACTTTATTTTAAACTGTAAGACTCTTGAAAATTGGTATCAAATATTTTTTTAAGAATTTTTTTCTACCATGGACTTGGAGCGCTACCTGGAGTGGCAAAAGTGCCCTAATTAGAGACTGGACCAAAACCCAAAGGTTCTGTGTGATTTTGAAAACTTTTCGTGAAAATTTAATTTTGCTCATCATACTTATGGCGGGAATGTTGATTCCATGTTAATTACTGTAGTTT
>JAHPZR010044603.1:15000-18311 GCA_019787425.1 Platygyra sinensis | reverse complement strand
AACCCTGACAAAGAATATATGAGAGCTGAATGCCTACATGCCCGTGTTTAGTAATAAAAACTGGGGCACCAAAGTTTGCGCTTTCAAAGTTAATTTCCCCTGACTGCCCTTTCGCCTTCCGATTCTCTTCTCACGCCGGTTACTGCGCGCTCTTTGTCATTGTTCTTAGGTCGGGGCCTGCTGTTTGTGTAGTATCTTGGCACCGACAGCAGAGCTAAGTGTCGTTGTGGTGTTTTCCGTGGCATCGATAAAGTTTGCCCTACAATAGCTATAAATTACGTTGTGTGTTTTTTTAGAAATTTGAGCGCTTTTTGGTCGATATACATCCTATTCTTTTCTTGGTTTTCTTGTGACGTAATCATATTCCAAAATTAAATATAAATGCGTCCTGGTCTGGAGGTTTTTAGGTGTTCAATCAGATAAACGACCCTATATGAACTTGACATTTCACACTGTTTAAGCTCGAAAGGATTCTTCTTATTGTAAGGGAGAGCATGTACTGTGTTTGAATGTCCAACGCTTTTGCTTTGCGTGACATGACAGTGTGGTGGTTTGGAGAAGGCCTGTCGCGGAGGTAAAAAGAAAGAGTTTATCGCTTTAGTTTTGCTAACTCAACAGTGCTTGGCACTAGAAGAAGTATTTATGTCAATGTGTTCGGATCTCTAGAGTCAATACTTTTTTCGTATTCAATAGCAAACCTCAGTGACATATGTTTCTGTTTTACTTTACGGCCGCCATGTTCGTGGTCCCTCCGAAGGGCACAAACATGATTCTACGGTGGGACGATCAGCTGTGTACAGTCTGTGTGGGGGAGACAGACGTCCATGGGAGGGAGTGTTGATAACTCGCAAATCTCGGGTCTCTCAGGACTGCGGCTCCTAGATCAGTGACAGTGGGTACATCAAAGCTATCCGTTACGCGATCGCTCTGTAGACTGACGGTGCCGTGTGACCAAAGCACAAGATCATGACAAAATTCTTGGCGAGGTTGTTTACATATCAGATCAATCTATCGTATCCAAGATTCTTGACTTTATTCATTGAAATAGGGATTACGATTTTAGTTGTGAATCACATGACTGATGAAAACCGAGAATAACGTCTTTTATATGATCAGCATGGGGCTCTAGCAGCTCCCGTGCTCGACCCACCCGCGGAAATTACTAGAACACGCCTTCTAGTGCAAGAGACCCAGCAACGTTTCCTTGTAAAAAAAGAGAGAACAAAAATACACATGCCTTGTTCTTGATAAAATTAGCCTTGTCCACAAAATTAAATATTAATTTGAAAAGTTGCCGCCGTTTATACGTGAACAGATTGTGGTCACACAAGCGTGGCCAGCACTGGGTACCGAAGGTTAAAGAAATTGGGGGGGGGGGGAAACAGGAAGAAAGCAGGCTGATTTTTTTGTACAGGATGTCGGCGGGCTAACATCATCCCACCATGATGAGCAAAAAAATATCTCACAGTCTTTGGTCCTCTGATTGCACATGCAAAAAAACTCAAACATATGTTGATAAGAATACCACAAGATGTCCTTCATCCTTCAGCCTAACGTGCTGAGGGGGGGAAAGATAACTGACACCACTCGAGGCTAACGAATTGAATGAACTTATAAATATGGGCTAATTTCGCAATATGAGAAAGTATAACGTGACCTCCCTAGGTTTAGGAGAGAGCAAAACTAAACAATATCAAATAAAGATTGAGGCCTGAATAAAACAACACAAACACTATTTATTTTGTTGTTAGTTCCCGTAAGGCTAAGTTTGGGCGCCATATTCGAATTCGCCAAGAGAGTTATCTTGATAATCTCTTGAAATTTTGCCTGTAGAAGTATTAATTTTTTTGTTTGTTCGTCGTGTTTGCTTGTGCTTTTACCTGCAGTGAGCTGTTTTCTTGCGCAAGGGCCGCTTGCACTATTAAGAACTTACCGAATAGTTCGACAACGAGAGGGAAACGTTAGCGCAAAAAGCTTTAAATTTCAATTTGCACATATCACTTAAAACACGATATCATAACTGAAACAATGCAGTAAAAGAAGCGAATTCCGTGCGCTATTTAATTTATCCCCATTTGAGTTTTATTTCCTTCCCGCCCCCGGGCTATAACCTTTTGCACAATGCATGATGCTGTAGTTGCTATCTTGAGTAGGACCTACACCCATGCCGAACTTTGCAGTCTCGCATGACATCAATAGCAGACAAGTTGGCAACTTACCCAGACACGTGATCCCAGTATCACACAACCAGCTGAAACGAATTGTATTGCACTAACGTTGTGGAATAACGAATTGATCAGCTGCGACATCATGGCTGTTCAAAAGCAAATATGCCTTCCTTTGCTTCTATTATTTCTGTTCTCTCCATTGTGTTTTACTTCGCCGGCTTTTTACGAATTGAGCTGAAACTACACGAGCAAAAGGAAAGATTAAACGCTCTTGAAAGCGTTGCGCAGGCCACGTCAGCGTCAAACGATCCAGACATGAAGATAATCAAGAATGCTCCTGGTAAGTGTGTCTGTATACAACTCGAATTGACGAGTTAGGTTAAAATCAAGAAAACACGGTGATTAGAACAAAAGCTTGTGTTTAAAAATTACATATGCTATGTTTCAATGAAGTCTGTGAGTCAAAACACGAATCCAAATAACTTGTTCCTACATGTCCCGTTTGTGCTATGTAGCAGACGCAATGTCGGAACTAAGAGTAAGTAGGCATCAAGTTTAACTTTAATCTTCCGCAGACCTACAATTATTAAAATGAAAGTAAAGATTTATGATTGTAAACGAATTCTTTCTTCCGAGCATATATCTAGATGAACACGATGTTAAGGAAACACATTACACTCGCACCTTTTTAGTTTCGAATAAACTTGGGCAGCACTGACGGAGTAGTTGTTTTTTTTATTTTGTTTTACAGTCTCTGCATTAGGAAACGAGCAAAGGACAAGCATTCTACTGATTCTCTCAATTCCTCCTCAAGTATTTTCCGTTTCAGTCATTTTGTTGAACCGTAGTAATGAACAACCTTATTTTTCGCCTGCGGCAGACATAATGGCAGCACAGACATAAAAGCTCCGTACCACACAAAGATTAAGATTATTGATAAATGTTTGCATAGAGTAGTGATTTCCGTCCTTTCCACTGAAATACAATTTTTCTTTTTTTTTTCTCTCCTAGAAGGTCCAACCCCTTAAGCTACCATCCGACACCAGCCGTCAGCTTGGACTCATCTGAGAACCTCGACAGAGGCTAAACACCCAGGCAGAAAACGATGTTTCCAAAATCAATAAACTTTTTATCAGAAGGGAG
>JAHPZR010044603.1:0-10000 GCA_019787425.1 Platygyra sinensis | reverse complement strand
AAAGTTAGGATTATTCTTTCTCTGACCTTACGAAATGCGCTTTGAAAATCCCGGCGCAAGGTTTTTGCATATTTGATCAGCTGTTAAAATTAAACCTCAATGTTATTATGTCATTTAAATTGCACAATCAGGTGTCTTTCCTAAAATAGCCTCGCAGTTTGACCACCCGTTAAAATTAGATTGAAAAAGATTATCATTGGAAGAGGCCCATGTATGGGGGATGGGTTCTCTCACCCTCATAGTCTCTTGGCAATGTAAATGAGCCTAAACAATGCATAAGCTCATGGCAAACAACAGAGATGTCAACATTAACAGAACAGGATTGGTTTTTTTTTTAAACAAAGGCTAACCGCCAGTGAACGGAAGTAGCCTGTCCGTTGAATAGGTGTTCGTGGGGAGGAACGCGTAACAAGCCTAAGAACGTCTGCGTGGGGGGCTACAATGGGACACATTTTTTTTCTTTTAAATGCCTAGAGTGAATAGTTAGAATATAATTTTGGAGTGTTTCTGCTTTTACGTTAGTAGGATGCATTTCCTGATTCCACAGCAAGCAACACCGGATGGAACACCAATTAATTTAAACGTTTCTTAATTTCAGTTCTTCCCCGTGTCTCTCTTCATCCGGGACCTTCCTACGTCACCGAAGGAAGTAATGTCACTCTACCAACCTGTCGAGTGATGGGATACCCGAAACCAGTGGTCACCTGGAGGAAGTTGTTTGGTCAATTACCCCAGGCGAGGGCGCACTATAACAACAGTGTCTTAAAAATTTCCGATGTCCGTAAAAGTGACTCTGAAACCTATGTCTGTTCAGCAGTTAACCTGCTAGGTAATGTTGAAAGGAAAACTCAACTAGTTGTGATTTCCCTTCCTGTGTTTACTGTTAAGCCTCCTGGAAAAGTGTCTGCTGCTATTGGCGAAACGTTGACGTTAAACTGCAGCGCTACTGGTGATCCACAACCAGTCATCAGGTGGAAAAGACAAGGAGCAGCACTGCCCGTGGGGAGGAGTCACAGGAAAAACGATGCGCTTATCATAAGAGATTTTAGAGCAGGGGATGCTGGGATCTATATTTGTGTAGCTACAAGTGCAGGAGTGTTTAACACCGAGACAATCAGTGACGTTGAAGTTGTTAAGGGAAGAGGTATAGGTATGATACATTATATGAATTATCACAGTTATATATATAGAACGCTGATTCCAAGAAGCGCGATAGTACTTATATTCACCGAGAGAAACAAACAGTGCAAAAACAGTTAGATGACGGCATTCATTCATTTCGTGAGTAGTGCAAAAATGATGCGCGCACCGAACGGTAAGTCTTGTGCGATGTTCTGATATGCCGAAGAAAACAATGCATCGATTGCCATTCAATTCGCTGAAATAGTTTTGATGGTACATAAGTAAGCCGGTAAGGATGGTTGAACTCGACTAGAAAGTGTACTTCGGCTCTTCTGAGATGCGTTGCCGCAACTACATAAAGGACTACCCAAGTTGAAATTGCACCCGTTCACATCTAAAGTACTTAAGGTCTACGTGCTCTATCAGTATATGGTATTTTCACTTCTGTGCTTCAATCTCAGGTAGAATATCTACAGGTTAACGCACTCAGCGAGTGAATTATCGGGATTTACCTGCACTAGTTTACTAACAATGAACGAAACATTTCAATACCGCACGAGGCCGCCGAGTTCAGTGTTAGTGAACGAGTGCTGGGAAATCCCGATAATTCACGAGCAATGAGTGCGTTAACATTTTTATTATTCAAATTGAACACTCAATTGTGATTGTTCGCGGAAGCGAAATGTTAAGCAAAATGGGAATTCGTTTTAGTTCAATCTTTCTGTTGTGAAAGCTCGAGTTTTATATTTAACAATTTTAAAACGGGAAAATTTAAGCTTACCTTTAAAGGTTGCAACAGACCAGTTTCTCATTTGTTTGGTTTTACCAGGGTGTCTTTCTGTCAAAATTTGTTGTATTTCACCCTCGAACAATGAAGCGAATCGTGACGGCGCTGATGCCGAGTCTTTCCTAGTTTTCTCTTTTTCTGCCTCATTTAAGAACTCTAGCCCATGAGAAAAGGTCGGAAAATTGTCTTCACGTTTTGGGACTAGTGGGCCGAGTCTCTGTTTGTATCCATTATGGCCGCGAAATATAATATTTTTCCCCGCGCTGATAATGGCCGCTTGAGCGATAAAAAAATTGTCTGGCAAAGCGATTTGCTCATGCTATTAGCGAGCACTATCGGGATTTTGAGCACGCTTACGTATACTGAATGTTGTAATCATAATTAGTAGTATATTACGCAGTCATATACCGTTTGGCATGGCTGGGACAGCGTGTCTCATACGCATTCGGACAAAAAAAATTCTGTGAAAAATTACTACCACAATCTTAATTTCCAGTTAAAGAAGCTTTGGTTATTCTTTACTGTATTTTTTCTGCTGTTTCGAATATCATCAGGGTTTTTCACCAAAAGAGTGATTATTGATATTACGCATTGGTTAGCTCTTGTCAAACACTAACTGCCAATATAACTGACTAGAAATGTTTTTTTATATTTATATTTATAGAGTTAGGTTACTCTAAAAAGTTGAAATT
This sequence comes from Platygyra sinensis, assembly GCA_019787425.1. Classification (NCBI taxonomy): domain Eukaryota; kingdom Metazoa; phylum Cnidaria; class Anthozoa; order Scleractinia; family Merulinidae; genus Platygyra; species Platygyra sinensis. The sequence goes on along the minus strand of JAHPZR010044603.1, from coordinate 7,399 downwards.
AAAGCATAAGTTTTTCTTTTTTATCAGGTTGTTCTGATCTGCTGAAATCAGGCCATACTCAAAGTGGATTGTACTCTGTCAACCCAGACGGTAGAGGACACTTTACTGTCTACTGTGACATGCGCACTGACGCTGGAGGCTGGACCGTCTTTCAGAGAAGACAAGATGGCTCGGTAGACTTCTATCGGGGATGGAACGACTACAAAGCAGGCTTTGGTCAGCAGAATGTTGAGTTCTGGTTAGGAAACGACAAGATCCACCGACTGACGGCCTCTAGACCGAGCTCTCTACGAGTGGAGCTGGAGGACTGGAACGGAGTTAAAGTGTACGCCAAATATGGCAAGTTCAACATTGGTGATGAGCAGGCGCAGTATCGACTTGAAGTGGATTCATATTCAGGTACAGCGGGAGATTCGTTAGCAAAACATAATAACATGGCGTTTACTACAAAAGACAGAGATAATGACAGATGGGGCGGCAACTGTGCTGTAGAATATACAGGCGCCTGGTGGTACAAAAACTGCCACTATTCCAATCTAAACGGACAATACCTGGGAGATAAAAGTGATAACCGAGGAGCCAGGTGGTCTCACTTCAGAGGTCATCTTTCACTTAAATTCACTGAAATGAAACTGAGGCCGTCATCGTAGAAAGAATATCAGTAACAGGTTTAATCCTGTTAGTGACTTAAATGTCAACATTTGATCTTCGCTCCCTACAGCTTACAATAATTGATCGATCAAAATAAGTAGTAATTAATAGGGACCTTCAGATTGGACTACGAGTACGAGATTGAGTACGAGTGCGAGTTTCGAATTTCAAACCAGTGACGTTTCTAGAGTCCTCGCTCTACATGTTAGTGTTTAGGTAGAGAGGGAAGCTCATGCGATGACATTCGTCTGTGTTGTGATAATGTGGAGCCTGCAAACTAGAATTGAAAAGTCGTTCTCGTACTCGATCTCGTACTCGTACTCAAATCTGAAGTCCCCTAATATTTGGAAGGCGCGGTGGCCTCATGGTTCGAGCCCTGGCCGGGGACATTGTGTTGTGTTCTTGGGCAAGACACTTTACTCTCACGGTGCCTCTCTCCACCCAGGTGTATAAATGGGTACCGGCGAATTTCATGCTTGGGGTAGCCCTGCGATGGACTAGCATCCCATCAAGGGGGGAGTAGAAATACTCCCAGCCGCTTCATGGTTTGATCCTGTTTGTGGCGTAAATACCAACATCTGATCTTCGCTCCCCACAGCTTACAATAATTGATCGATCAAAATCAATAATAAGTAGCTATTTCATTAAAATAAGTGACGTTCAATAGGAATTGTAATAAAGTTAGGTTGTGGAAAGCAGAAACAGTTTCCTTTACAATCATTAATTTTAGGACGGAAACTACAATTTCAACAACAGTTGTTATAGCAACCGATATTCTAGTTTTAGCCAATGGTTGCACTCTTTCAATTATTTGTCAATGGTTGCACTCTGGTTGCACTCTTTCAATTATTTGTAAGCAATTTGAGTGACGTGCTCGTAGTTTTAGATTAAAAGACGAGAGGTTTTCCTTGTAATCACTGTCGCGATGCCGGAACCGGAAACTATTATTTTCACAACAGTTGCTAGAACAAATAGTTTGCTAGTATTAGCCATGGTTGCTCTCGCTGCTTTCAATGATTATGACATGAACGGAATCCTGCTAATTTAAAAGAGGGCCTCAATAGGGGTAATAGCCGTAAAACTGGCCAAATAATTAGCCATTAGGGGTAAGAAATTTGAAAATTTGTAACTGTTAATGGAATAAAATACTAACAGTAAAAAAATTGGCCACGAAAGTGCAAGTCTCAAGATCTCTTGTTAAGGCTTTTTTAAACCTTGTCTTGTGTTTTGGTGTTTTTTTCGCCTTCCTGGGCCGTCTAAAGCGTCTTACAGCGAAATTACTTTTGGCCGGTTACGGTTAGACACAAGAAGGAGACAAGGCATGCAACTTCGCGGCCGTCAGCCGCGACCTCCTCCTTTTCAAATTGGAATTAACGCAAAAGTACTGAAAATCTCACCTGAATGGCGACGGATCTTGATAGATGAGCTTTTTCTCTATCTCTTCGCGGAATTTGAGCTTCATCCCTCCAACAGTTTCCGAGAAAATTGATGCTGAAGTCACAAATACAGCTTTCTCAATATGATCGGTGCCAAACTCAGCGACCAAAGGCATTCAAGGAATGCAGGCCGTTTCAAATCTACCAATCAGCGCTTGTCTTTCCGCGGTTTTCTTGGCTTCCGGCGGGGAAACCGTGGGAAGCCAAGCGCTGATTGGTAGATTTGAAACGGGAAACGGGATTTGAAACTTTGACAAGCTTAAAATAGATTGAAAAAGATTATCATAGGGCACGGGGATGTGTTCTCTCACCTGATAGTCTCTTGACATTGCACAATATTTGCTTTCGAGGGGCAAAATGTGGAAAATAAGAATTTTTCCGTAAAATGCTGCTTACTTGCATTTAACATTGTGGCGCTGCGCCCGTTGTTTCATTAGAACTATTTGTAAGTAGAGCGTATGTGACTTCTTATCACGCATATCATATTTACCCAAGTTCGGTTTTTTCTTCGGAGACGCCGTAGCTTTACTTCGAGAAAGCTACACGTTTCTGTGGAGAGGTTCTTATGTATCTTCCATCAGTTTGGTTGAGCTTATGTTTCTCGAGTTCGATGAATAGGTTTATTGCTCCATTAGTCCCTTCCAGCAACACATAATTCAGTAAAATGTAGCTGTTTACGTGCGAATCAGTTGACTGTTTCCCACTGTTTGACTTAGCTCAGGCAAGACCGTACCGGTCGTCAATGTGGATCTTATCAGTTGCCGGTACTTCTTAAAAAATATGTGCGTCTGCAGTTGCTGCTGCAACTCATATGTAAGTGAGGAATGTTTATCATTTTGCGGCACAAATTTCTCGTGTTGAAGCGCTGGGTCAAAGGCGGTCAAAGTCCAGCTTTCCACGGTTAGGAAGAGAAGCTATGATTGGCTAACCTGCCACGAACGGACGTGACCGGTCCGTTGAGCAGACGTTCGTCGGGAGGAACGCGTGACAACCTAAGAACGTCTGCGTGGGAGGCTAGTTCCATTATTGCTTACTTTTAGAGTATCTTTTTCTAGAAAACCGCTCGTATATAAAAGCCTTTATTCAGTCCAGAGCTCTCTCAGGATTATAAACTATTCGTTTAAACTTACATAAGCTATAAATTGCAAGTTCATTCCCCCAAGAAATAGAAAAAAAATGCTCTATATTTATCCATTATGTCCCTCTATAAGGGGATTCATGCTGACCTCATTGTCTGCGTTTTTGTTCATTTGCATATGGATTTGCACACGTACAGGATGAAAGATCTTAGATATAAATTGACTCCAGGCAGCTAAAGAACTAGTGAAACTTAATACATAGTTGAATGTTTAGTTTTTTTGGTCTGGTATTCAAGGAAATATTGCCTTCAGAAACTGAAAAATTTCTGGGTGCATAAGCGCTTATCAGGTTCATACATTCTTTGTAAAATTTTGAGTTTTTAAACCCGTGTTGCACAAAAACTTATTTAATGCATGAGGCTCATATTCATTGGCAGAGTTAATCATACTATGACCTTTCAATATTCAGAACTAATTTATTTGTAGCTCCATCAAAAACTGAATTGCTGATGCTAAGGAGGCAAATATCGTAAAGAAGGATCCCCTATAGATACACAGAGGATAGTTTATGTACTCATAAGCAGTATAGTCTCAAAATTGTAAATCGGTTCTGTAATAACTACTTTGTCTAACTTATTGGATTATTTTTTTATCTTTTATTGTATCAAGAAACTCACCATTTACTGCTAATCGCACAACTTCTTGTGCATTCCCCAGGATGTTTATTGCTGAACACTGATACACGCCTGAGTCATTTCCTGTCACCTTAATCAACTCCAGCTTTCCACCTGAAACCGCTGACTGAGTGATTTTTAAATGTTTGTCCAATTTACGCCACGTTACTGCAGGCTCAGGATTACCGCTGGCTGAACACTGAAACAAGGCTGTTCCACCTTCGTTCACTGTTAACGTCACAGGCGAAACAACAACAACAGGAGATGATATCGATTCACCGGGTTCGCCTTTAGTTCCCGGCATGCCTTTGTGTCCTATGTCTCCTTTCTGACCTTTGTTTCCAGTCTCTCCCTGTAGTCCTACAGGTCCCATAATGCCTTGCTTGCCGCTCTTTCCTGGCGGTCCCATGATACCTTGATCTCCCTTGTTTCCAGTCTTTCCTTTCTGTCCTCTTTTTCCCCGGGCTCCTTTGTGTCCTTTTGGCCCAGGTGGACCGGGAGGACCTGGGAGACCTGATGAACACGCGACACCCTTTGACTGACAGAGATGCAGTCTCCCTTCTGATAAAAGTTTATTGATTTTGAACATCGTTTCTGCTGTGTGTTTAGCCTCTGTCGAGTTCTCAGATGAGTCAAGCTGACGGCTGTGTCTGTGGAGCTTAAGGGGTTGACCTTCTAGGAGAAAAAAAAAAGAAAAATTGTATTTCAGTGGAAAGGACGGAATACTACTCTATGCAAACATTTATAATAATCTTAATTTTGTGGTAAGGAGTTTTATGTCTGTGCTGCCATTATCGCCGCAGGCGAAAATAAGGTTTTCATTACTACGGTTTCACAAAATGACTGAAACGGAAATACTTGAGGAATTGGAGAATCAGTAGAATGCTTGTCCTTTGCTCGTTTCCTAATGCAGAGACTGTAAAAAAAAATAAAAAAAAAACTACTCCGTCAGTGCTGCCAAGTTTAATCGAACTAAAAAGGTGGAGGTAATTGTTTCCTTAACATCGTGTTCATCTAATATATGCTGAAGAAAGATTCGTTACAATCATAAATCTTTACTTTCATTAAAATTGTATGTCTGCGGAAGATTAAAGTAACTTGACCTACTTACTCTTAGTTCAGACATTGCGTCTGCAAAGCACAAACGGACATGTAGGAACAAGTTTATTTGTGATTCGTGTTTTGACTCACAGACTTCATTTAAACATAGCATATGTAATTTAAACAAGCTTTTGTTCTAATAACCGTGTTTCTTGATTTTAACCTAACTCGTCAATTCTAGCTTGTATCAAAAATACTTACCAGAAGCATTCTTGATTATCTTTATGTCTGCGTCGTTTGACGGAGACTTGGCCTCCGCAACGCTTTCAAGAGCGTTTATTCTTTTCTTTTGCTCGTGTAGTTCCAGCTCAACTCTTAAAAAGCCGGCGCAGTAAAACACAATGGAGAGAACAGAAATAATAGAAGCAAAAGAAGGCATACTTTCCTTTTAAACAGCCATGATATCGGCGATATCAATCCGTAATTCCCCAACGTTAGTGGAAAACAAATTGCTTTAGCTGGTTATCTGATATTGGGATCACGAGTTTGGGTAACTTGCCAAATGATCTTTTATTGTTTCATGCGAGACTGCAAAGTTGGCATGGGTGTAGGTCCTCAAGATAGAACTACAGATCATGCATGTGCAAAAGTTAAGCCCCGGGGAAAATAAAACTAAATGGGGATAAATTAAATATCGCAAGGAATTCGCTTTTTTACTGCTTGTTTCAGTTAATGATATCGTGTTTTAAGTGATATTGCAAATTAAATTTAAAGCTTTTTGCGCTAAACGTTTCCTCCGTTGTCGAACTATTCGGTAAGTTCTTAAAGTGCAAGCGCCCTTGCGCAGAAAAAGCTCACTCGCAGGTAAAAGCAAGCAAACACGACAAACAAACAAAAAAATTAATAATTCTACAGGCAAATTTCAAGAGATTATCAAGATAATCTCTTGGCGAATTTCTAATATGGCGCCAAACTTAGCTTACGGGACTAAAACAAATAAATAGTGTTTTTTTTTTTATTCATGCCTCAATCTTTATTTGATATTTTTTAGTTTTGCTCCCCTAACCTGGGAGTCACGTTATAATTCTAATATTTCGAAATTAGCCCATTTATAAGTTCATTCAATTCGTTAGCCTCGAGTGTCAGTTATCTTCCCCCCTCAGCACGATTAGGCTGAAGGATGAAGACTCTTGTGGTATTGTCTTATCAACATATTGTTTTGAGTTTTTGCATGTGCAATCAGAGACAAAGATGTGAGATATTTTTTTCTTCATCTGGTGGATGATGTTGCCCGACATCCTGTACAAAAAATAGCCTGCTTTCTTCCTGTTCAATTTCTTTTTACCTTGGTACCCAGTGCTGGCCACGCTTGTGTGACCACAATCTGTTTCACGTATAAACGGCGGCAATTTTTAAATTAATATTTAATTTTGTGGACAAGGCTAATTTTATAAAGAAACAAGGCATGTGTATTTTTTTTTCTCTCTTTTTTTTACAGGAACGTTGCTGGTCTCTTGCACTAGAAGGCGTGTTCTAGTAATTTCCGACGGGTGGGTCGAGCACTGCTAGAGCCCCATGCTGATCATAGACGTTATTCTCGGTTTTCATCAGTCATGTGATCACAACTAAAATCGTAACCATTCAATGAATAAAGTCAAGAATCTTGGATACGATAGATGATTGATATATAAACAACCTCGCCAAGAATCAGATCTCTGCTGTTTTCGTTCGCGAGTTTTTGCAGAAGTGTGTCGCCCAAATTTATAGAGCTTTGTATGGAGATGCCATGTTTGTGCCCTTCGGAGGGACACGAACATGGCGGCCGTAAAGTAACAGAAACATATGTCACTGAGGTTTGCTATTGAAACGAAAAATTATTGCTCTAGAGATCCGACACATTGAAATAAATACTTCTTCTAGTGCAAGCACTGTTTAGTTAGCAAAAACTAAAGCGATAACTCTTCTTTTACCTCCGCGACAGCCTTCTCAAACCACCACTGTCATGTCACGCAAAGCAAAAGCTTGGAATTCAACACAGTACATGCTCTATTACAATAAGAAGAATCCTTTCGAGCTAAAACATTGTGAAATGTCAAGTTCATATAGGGTCGTTTATCTGATGAAACTAAAACCTCAGAAGGAAGCATAATATTTAATTTTGGAATATGATTACGTCACAAGAAAACCAAGAATAGGATGTATCGACCAAAAAGCGCTCAAATTTCTTAAAAAACACAACGTAATTCTAGATATTGTAGGGCAAACTTTATCGATGCACGGAAAACACAACGACATTTATCTCTGCTGTTGGTGCCAAGATAAACAACAGCAGGCAGACTAAGAACAATGAAAAGAGCGCTCAGTAACCGTCGTGAGAAGAGAATCGAAGGCGAAAGGAGAAGGGGAAATTAACTTTGAATCAAAACTTTTGTTCATTATTACTAACACGTGCATTTAGTAATTAGCTCATCTTATTCTTTGTCAGGGTTTGGAATCCCAAACCCGAGACAAGCGAGCT
>JAHPZR010044602.1:7500-17164 GCA_019787425.1 Platygyra sinensis | reverse complement strand
GTAGTTGGTAGACTTTCTGAAAAGTCCTTCGTTTTGTTTATTCAATACCCGCCGGACCTCTCGCGACTTCAACAAAGCAGTATGATTTGTATTGGCCGCCATGTTGGAGGGCATTACTTTTTGGTTTTATCTTGTTAAATGTTTGATAGTGACATTCAGATGTGCTTTAAATGTTACCACATCATCTTTTTAACATTTTCCTTGAAGTTTAAGTGCAAAATTTGTGTCAGAAAGCGGTAATTCATAATTTTAAAAATCAAGTTTTGGTCACATGACCAGCTACGGACTTTATCATTTTGAGCAAATGGTGCGGGTTTGAAAAACCAAATCACTATTATTATGCTTACTGAGATGACCCACCAATAGTGTTTCGGAGGCAAAATCATGTAACTTTTATTTTCATAAAAACGATGTCACATGACCTCTTAGTGCAAGTGGCCTATTACTTTCGTGTTACGGTGACTAAGCAATTTATTTTAGTCGTTTACGTCTGCTGCTGTAAATAGCTTTATATTGTAATGTTTCTTTATTTAGTAGAGCCGGAAAGTTCTAGAATCTTATGCTGTAAAGTATATAAGCGAATCGGTGTAGTTCTTATATGGTTTTATCCCAGGAGTGTTTGAGGGTTTTTCCCAGGAGCGTTTAGAGAGAATTATCTCGTGAGTCAGTAGTGTTCACTGAAGTGTGACAAGGTCGCGTGTTAAGTGTAGACAGAGATCATGTTTGTTGGAGTGTAACAGAGAGGTTACGTGAATATTTGGCAAGAGGCCGTGATTATACAAGAGTGACGGAGGTCGAAGTATAGTTACAAGCCTAGCGTGTGCTTGTTGTGAAGTCTTGAGTGGAGTTACTGCGTTCATCTGGAATAAATAATCTTGTTGCTGTTTCCGACATCCCTGCGTTCTGTTTAGACTACAAACTACCTACCACTTTAAACATTCGAACTTGCAACACATTGAAAGAAAAATTGGGTCACCGAACGTCCAAGATCGTTAAATCCAGGCAAAGCTCTAGCAATGGCCATCTGCCCTATCATTTGTTTATTTTATGACTTAGCGCGCGCGCTCATGCATGACGTGGCTTGTGAATTTGCGTGCGCAGTAAGGATGCGCAGAAACAATTAGCGCGAACGTCCTTAAAGCGAGAACACTACCAACTTCCAGTGCTCGAGGACACAACACAATGTCCCCGGCCAGGACTCGAACCCGGACTGCTCGCTCCGGAGTAGAACACACTAACCATGATGCCACCGCGCTTCCCACATCATGTGATCATGAACCAGCCAATAAATGGGTGCACTGTAGTGGGAAAAGTGCCAGCTTTATAACAAAGTGGCTTATGATTTAGACATATCTATCCATTCTTTGATCAGAACACTGATACAGTGAAATAGTTCAGGAATAATAGTGTAATGATATTAATGCCTATTAACATTCAATACTGAAATCTATGTGTGCTGTAAGTTGGGAAGAATACAACAAGTTTCGTAAGTAGCAAGGCACAAGAGTAGCTGAAGAAAAAAGAAAAAAGCTGCTAAATCTGAGAGTAGCAACAGTTGTTTCTTTCATTCCTTTTAGATCTTATGGTAATAAGATAAACAAACTAAAGAAAAAACAATAAAATTCACAATGATTGGAATTATAAGCTATTAGCAAATTATTGTGTACCGGTGTAATACTAAAACATGGTAAATAAATAATTATGAAATAAAAAAGAAAATATTCATGACGTTGAAAAATATATCTTCATTTATATGTCATAATGTGACTTTAAAATGTTATTGACTCAGCCCCGAACTCCTGAAGCTTTCTGATGAAGAAATTGACGGCTGGGTCACTCAACAAAACCTATAAGCTTTTAAACACGTTCTTTTTTGTGGACACAATCTTAATTCAACATGCAAGCTTTGTAGTAAATTTGAAAGTGCTGCTCGCCTTTTAGTCAAACTCGCATAAAAGATTGTACCACGTATATTTCTTCCGCAAACACGCGAGAACAAGCAACTCCCCGAATGACGCGATGAATGCATGCACGCAGAAAACGCGCGGAAATAACGAGCGAACACGCGAGGTCTGCGAGCCTCCGAACTCGTCGTCTCTTATCTGACATAAAATTCTCTTCTTAATATTGAGTTGTGAAGAGAATTTTATGTCAGATAAGAGACGACGAGTTCGGAGGCTCAATATTTTAATATTGAGTTGTGAAGAGAATTTTATGTCAGGTAAGAGACGACGAGTTCGGAGGCTGAAAGTTAAATGTACAACTGGACCCCGTTAATTCGAACTCAGTTATTTTGAATTCTCCATTATATTGACTGTCAAAGCCATTTCCGACCATTTCCTTGGTTTTGCACTTCAGTCATTTACAATTGGCTATTTCGAGCTTTTTTCGATTCCCCTGAGAATTCGAAATACATGTAGCAACACCTATTGCGTAAGATATCCCGGTCAGTCGAAAAGCCCTTAACCGTATAGCCCCCAACCGGAAGTCGATTAGCCCCCAACCAGAAGTCGAGAACACTTTCTCCAGCTCCTTCTCTTAGCGCGAATGGGGGCTTATGAACTTCTGGTTGCTGCCAGCCGGTTAGGGGCTAAACGACCTTACATTAGCTTACTTTCAATTGCCTCAATATTAGGAAGGGACAATTATTTTTTGTGAGAGGAGCCGGAGGAGGACGGCGAGCAATGTCCAAAAAACATTTCCTGCCTAGCAAAATCTGCTAAAAAAAATCGCGCAACGGGAGCCATGCGGACAAAAATCGAGCATGTGCTTTCTGCTAACCAGGTCTTATGTTTGACTTCTAAAAAATTCGTGCACAGTCTATTGCCCAACAAAAAAAAATAATGGCACAACCTAAAAATTTCATGCCTCAGAAAATTGCCCTACCCAGCCCCCTTTATAAAAATAATGGTTCATCCCTGCTCATGTGATGAAAACTGACAGATAAATCTACGTCCCTCCCATCACCTCACGTTTTATATTTATCTACTCAGTAACGTTTGGGGTCACTCGGGTATTTACCCCAGAAAATCGAAAGCGTTCATTGACCAGAATGCCGTCTGCTTGCATGCATTCTTATAAAACCTTGTCATCGGTGAGGTAAACGAGATAGTTTGGAACATTCACGGGAAAGACAACTGTGTAAGTACAGACAAAGGATCCTTTAGCACAGACTGAAGATTTTAAATTCAGGCTCAAATGAGCTAAATTAAAATGTCAGACGTCAATAGCGTTCTCAAAGACAAAGCGAATGGGAAGAAGACGGTTCTTGCAGTTGATTACGGAAATGAGAGCTGGAAGGACGGCCACTGGGGCTGGATCGTATGCCTCGCCGCGGCTGTGGTACAATTTGTTGTTCTTGGCATCCATAACAGTTTTGGGATTTTGTACATTGTGTTCGTGAGAGAATATGGCTGGAGCAAGGCTTTGACAGGTGGGTTAGAGCCATTTTCATCACTAGTTTTGTGATTGCAGGCATAAGTTACGGAAAACTTTGCTCTGTTTGTTGAATACTTGCCTCTTGGGCGAGATGCAAATTGTGCTACGCGGTGTAATTTACACCCTGGAATCCTTACTACGTGTTTTTGAAATTCCCGGCCTTGGTCCTATCGATTGTCGGAAATGCGCAATCGATATACTGTACCGAAGTTTTCTGTCTTTTTTAGTGTCGTCTCTCTAGCGCTTGTCGCGAATTTTGTGTTAAGGGCTGGTGAATGCTAGTATTGACTATCTGCTCGTAGAAAACTCGGGCGGAGAACTTCACGTCATAAAGAACTCTTAGATTCTAATTATACATACGCACGTAGCGACATCCCTGGTCCATTGTTTGCAACTGATCTGTCAATCTCCTGTCTCATTGCAACCCGAGAATTACCTGCATCTCAAGATCAAGATGATATTTAGAAAGCACGTGAAGCTAAAAAATAACATTTTGCCCTCCAGCTATTTTTGTTTCTCTTTTTACTCCAGTTCATGTATATTATTGGTCGTATTGTAAAAAAAGGTTATCTCGGTATCACGTTTTCCATGTAGTTCGTCACGCGTGACGAATCGTGCTCAGGCTATATCCAATCAATCGAATATACGGTATATGGCAGTTGTATCTTTCTCCTCCGCACCAAGGCTCCCTATGTGAAATTAAAATTTTAATCTCATTCACGTCTTATGTTCTCTCTTAACTCTCCCGCTGGGAGAGTTAAGAGCAAGCAGAAGTTACTATTGCTGTAAAATGCAGTGACGAAGCTCAATATTGATAAGACGTTGAAGGGTAGTTGATCGAAGGATCATCAGTCACAGACTTCAAGAGATTGCGGAGATGAAGCTTATCTGGCAAAGTTTCGTCTGGGCCAATCCTTGATGCAAATTTTAAAAATAACAAACAGGATGTTTTCAGAACGGTTTCCGGGCGGGCCTGACCACATTTTTTCGCTGTTTGTCGACTTTGTTACTTGGCACCTTCATCTTTCCGAACACAATGCTGTGATTGGCTACCCGAGCGGGCAAGATGGAGCTATCTTGCGCGCTCGGGACTACTCGCTGTGTCCCGCGAGAAAAATTTTCCCGAAAGCCAAATAATAAATCCTTTATTGACCAAGCTTTTTCGATCAAGATGGCTGGATATTGGCCTCGTTCTTTTTTTGCGAGTTTATGGACCTCGACTCCGCCTTGATCCATAAACACGCAAAAAAAAGAACTTGGCCAATATCCAGCCATCTTGATCGAAAAAGCTTGCTTAATAACCCATTGTGTCACGTTCAGCACGTATTCTTGGTTTTCATGTGACGTAGTCATATTCCAAAATTAAAAATTACCTTTCCCTCTGAGGTTTTAGTTTCATTAGGTAAAACACCCCATAGGAACTTCACGTTTCCCAATGTTTTTCCTCGACATGGTTCTTCTTTTTGTAATAAAGCACGTTTGAATTTCCAAACTTTTGCGTTGCGTGACATGGAAATGGAGGCCCGAGACGGCTGTCGTGTTGGTCAAAAGATGAGTTATCGCTTTAGTTTTTGCTAACTAAACGGTGCTTGCACTAGAGGATGCATTTAAGAGTAATAATGTTTGGTTTCAGTGGCAAAACTCTAATTACAGGTGTTTTTGTTACTTTGCCCCACATGGCGTCTCCATCAAAGCTCTATAAATTTGGGTGACACTTCTGCGAAAATAGCGCAAATGATAAACAGCAGAGACCTGATTTTTGGCGAGGTTGTTTATATGGCACTATTCTATCATACTTTATTTATTGAATGGTTAGGATTATTAGTTTTGGTGAAAACTGAGAATAGAGTCACACCCCCTATACCGCCCTCTGGCATTGTCATCAACAATGTTGGTTTGCGCATTTCCGGTTGAGGATCTCGTGAGCGCAAAACATACATCGCTTGTCTCCTTAATGGAGAAAACAGGGCTGGAAATTTGTTTTCAGTGCTCGCAAATCACCCCAAGCCGTTTTCAAACTGACGTGACTACTTCACTATGGCGCATCAGGGGTCCTTTACTAACTACTTGTCGATTCTTGCACCACTCATTCTTTCCTAACAAAATGTTGACATACTAAACACAGGATGGCAAAGACTATTCTCGTGAGCTGTGAATTGTTTACTTTGGCGTAAATGTGAAAAAGACCTTAATTTTATTTTCTGTTTTCAAATTTTATTTGCGGTATAGTCACGTGCCGTAATTTTTTATGATATTTTTTCGTGAAAAGAGAATTTAGAAATTACTTATTTGTGTAATGCTAATATTTTGTACTTCTTTGTCAAAGTTGCCGGAGACATTGCTCCTGGCTTGCACTCTAGTCCCTCAACCATCATTCATGGACACATTAATTCAGTTTTACCCTGTTGCTTTGGCTTGTTATTGCGAAAATGAGCGGGAAAGTTGGTGCACTGCTCTCTCTCTAATTTTTCGTGGAGGGATCGATGTAATCATCAACGCAGCGACAGGCTACGAGTAGTGCGAGGCTTATTCGCTTAGTCCGTCGTGTGTGACAAGATGGAAAGCCGCGAGAATAAAATGGCCGCGCGAGAGGCGCGCTTCACGCTCCCAGGTTTTCTTTCAGTTCGCGTCACGCGCGACGGACAACTTGAAGGCGAAAATGCTAGAGACTACTCGTAATCTAACGAAGCTGTAACTGTTTCGCAATTAACATTTGCTGCTTTATTTCTTTGCAGGTTACATAGGCTCTATGGGTCTCGGCATGAACTTTTTCTGTGGCCCTTTCACGAGCGCACTTTGTGATCGATTTGGTTGTCGAGTCGTCGCCATTGTCGGTGGACTCATCTCCGTCACCGCCATGTTTGCAACTTCCCTCATCAATAGCCTTGTTTCCATTTGCCTGACTTACAGCATTTTGTGGGGAATTGGCTCTAGCATGTGTTACGTTCCGACATTCCTCATGGTGGGCAAGTACTTTGATCGTCGGAAGTCCTTAGCGAATGGGATCATTACAGCAGGGAGCGCAGTTGGTGCTTTAGTTATGGGACCTACTATTAACTTTCTCTTGGAGAGGGTTGGCTGGCGTAACACAATGAGGATCATTGGTGGTGTTGCTTGCGCCATGGTGTTGGCTGCCTTGACGTATAGACCTCCACCTGTGAAGAGAGAGGTTAATTTTGAACAGAAAAAGAAAAAGATTATTGATATATCCGTGTGGAAAAACAATGGATTCGTCGTGTGGTCATTAGCGCTTGCAATATTCAACTTGGGTTATTTTGTTCCTTATGTATACCTGGTAAGTCTGGATCCATTTCTTCAGTTGTTCTATTTGCTTTGCTGCTTCGTTTTATTTGTCAGTAAAGATGAAGTGTTCCATAGCAAGGCTCAAAATGTTAAATCTCCTTACCAATTTCTTTACATTTCTTTTAATGTTTGTTCTGAGGAAATTGAGGTGCATCATGCCTTATAGTCGTAGATTAATATATGCCATTAACTCTTATTATATAGCTGTATTCACTGCCAAGAGTTTTGAAAAGTGAGATTCCAGGAATCTGTCTTGTGATTTATCGATGTTATTTTTCTGTCTACCGACAGCCGACCCATGCAAGTTACTTAAATATCCCTGAATCGAAGGCATCTTTTCTCATCGGCTTCCTGTCCATTGGTTCGTTATTTGGACGACTCTTCTTCGGCCACGTCTCGGATTATCAATGGATCAATCGACTGTACCTTTACCAAACCGCACTGCTGGTAATGGCTGTTACGACCACGCTATGTCCACTGGCAACAAACTATGGCGGGCTCGTCGTCTACACGATCTTGTTCGGGATTTTTGACGGAGCGTTTGTAGCTTTGATCGCTGTTATCACTGGTGATATTGTGGGAAGCAGTAAGCTACCTTCAGCCCTTGGCTTTCTCTATTTAGTCTTCTCCGTACCGATCATGACAGGATCCCTTATTGCAGGTATTTTTTCCCCAAATAATAATTTTGTTCGACTTCAAGTTAGTTAAAACCTTCGTTAACCCGTCCCAGACTTTAGAGCAGCGGGGATAGAGACTTTAAAAAGAGTAAACTGCAGAAATAGGCCTTTCACGCTTCAGGAAAAAGAGGGACACTAGAAAAGTGATGAGATTTCGAAATTTTATGTTCAAACATAGTTAATAAAGGGGAATAGTTATGAAGCCCGGCAAACATCAAAGAAGCAAACAAAGTTGCGAAGATTTATGTTGTAAGGTCCACGCACCATGCACAATCTTTTGTTTTGCGGTCATACACTATGCATGAGTTACGTAACCAACACGTTACTATTGGTTATTTCCCCAGTACGGAGAAAACAACTATTGTGTTTTATGCACCGTCGAGGCCAAAAAAAGAGAACAAAAACATACAACAAAGAACTTTGTCGGGTTTCATAACCATGCCCCTCTGTTAACTATTGTTCAAAGCACAGACGTCGACAGACGTCGTCGTTCCGGGCCGTTCGTCTCCAGCGCGTCACCGAAATCAGTTGACCGTGAAGGCCTTGGAGGAAGCCTTAGACAACAAGGCAAGGGTCCAAGCTTCTTTCCGTAGTGAAAAAGAGCTCTAAATACTGTGTGTGACAAGGAGTAACTGGCTTACTGTTTTTTTCCCTTTTTTTCAGGTTTTCTCAGTGATATTACCAGTACCTACAACGAGGCATTCTATTTCTCAGGAGCTTGCATTGCAGTGTGCACGTGCGTCTTATCACTGGTTCCAGTCTTTGCTCCGATGAGAAGACCGGGTCCCACAGAAATGAAAATGAAATCAGATGAACTCGAAGAGAAGAAAAGTAGACCCTCGTTCTTTGGGAAATACGTACAAAGATACTTTATAGTTTTGGAAGATGATCCTGGTGAAGTTGTAGAGTATTTGATGGTTGTTGACAAAGAAACGGCAGTGTAAGTTCGGGCTCATCCTCGGTGTAAGAACCATTACCACCGTTTTCGTTGATACGCGACTTTGGAAAACAAAACTACCGCGGATACGTTTCCAAAATTTCCGTCAGTCTTGCGTGTTATCGACAGATTGGATCGAAATCCACCAATCACAGCCACTAGTGTGACCTTCAGACCTTCTTTTCGTCATGCTAGCGGGTTGTGATTGGTGGACTTCGATCCAATCTTTCGATAACATGTATGATTGACGGAAATTTTGCCGGAAACGTTTCCGCGGGTGTTTTGTTTTCGAAAGTCGCGTATCAACGAAAACGGTGGTAACACTCGCCAGTGACGTAAAACAAAGAAATCAAAGAAGTCAAAATAACAGAACCTAACCCTAACAACAGCCACAAAACAAATAAAAACTTCACAGGTTTTTTTTATACCGAGGTAAACCCAAATTTCGTTAACGAGGGTCTCATTGGTAGCCTTTTGTAGACTGTACTCGTAAAAGTGGCATATTATGCTCCTAGCACTGCTCAAATGTTTTGGAAGTTATGCCCGAATTATGCTCTTTTTTCCAAATTATGCTCCTCGTATTAAAATTACGCTACTTCAGTTGGTTTTTAAGCAAAATAAAGGCAGAACAGGGCGAATAAAGACAAAACAAGGCGTAACGCCGTTTGAAACCGCCGTCTTCTACATTTTTAAGCATCCTGGTGAGATTTTGGATTAATATCCGTTATTTCTTGACTTTCTAAGAAAATAGTGAAATCCAAGATGGCGGATCCAAGATGGTGAATCAAATGACCGACGTCGTATAACGTCATAATTAGCAAAAATGATATCACCTTGTAGAGCAAGCTCAGGCCTATCTTATCTTTGTAAATTTATTTCTTTGTGCCTAAACAGAGCGAAATTGTAAGCCTCTGAACTAAGTGCTCAGATCGACGACGAGGACGCACCGTCAGCTCACTACCTAGCTGTGAGCGGGGCCTAGGACCAAGAAACGTCACACCGACCTCAGTCGACCTGGAAACAACACTAACAGAGGCCTTTTAGAAATTTATAACAAGTATATTCAAAACGAAATTGCGTCATTTCGTGAAGGTCAGAAAAGCCAAATTATGCTGGCAGTGCTAAATTTAGATAAAAGCCTAAAATTATGCTCGTTTTGCTAAATTATGCCACATATTAAGCCAGTACAATCGACAAAAGCTTACTCACTGGGGTTGCGACTTTGACGGCTAACGGTAAATATTTTGGCCTTTTTACGGCTAACGAGTTTTTAAGTTTTTCTTCCGGTTTACAGAAAACATAGAAATAA
>JAHPZR010044601.1:10000-12518 GCA_019787425.1 Platygyra sinensis | reverse complement strand
GGTTGAATCGATGACTGTTGACAGCTCTGAGATAAGTAACTATTGACCATGTTGACGGATCTTGACGACTGCTTGTAAATTAGCATAATTCTTGCCGAGACTGTCAACAACGGCTTCCGCGTGCAGTTCACTGACGACGAATTTGAAGCAGCTTTGATCAATTCTTTGCAACATTTTCGTTATATCTCTGGTTTGAAACGTGAGCAGAAGCTATGGCTGGAAACTGTGGGGTAGAAGCGCGATGTTTTCGGAATCCTACCGACTGGTTTCGGGAAGAGCCTAATTTTTCAATTTTTCAAAATAGACAGGCCAAACACGACTCCTACGGTTCGTGCCATTTGTAGATTTGCCGTTTATTTTTCGGTCTTTCGATCTTTTGTCGCTTCACTCTTCTTTATGAAAGGCATTTCGTATTGTGTTATAAGGAGAAAACCAGAGCCGTTAGATCGTGCTAGGCGGCAAATTTAAGAAGTCATAGGTCTGCATGATTTCCGCTGTTATCTGCGTGTTGCTTCTTTGAATAATTTGCCATGTGTTGGTGTTTTGGCTCATTTCTATTGCAAGATTTGTTTTTAAGTCTCCAAGTATTTTCTTTTAAGGGATAAAATACAATGTATGACATTTACTGTGAACGTGTTGCTTACCCGCATTCTATAAATATTGTGACGCCGGGCCCGGCTATGATTAGAACTGTTTGCAAGTACAGTAGGTAGATTCTTATCACGAGTGTCATATATTTGCCCTCCTAGTTTTCCTTCGGAGACGTAGCTTTACTTCGAGAACGCTAAAGGCTTGTCTAAAGAAATTCTAATGTTTCTTGCAGCTATCTGATCGAGCTTATGTTCCTGGAGCCCGATGTATAGGTTGATTTTTCCTTTGATTGTTCTAGTACCACAGGATTTAAATTTAACTCATTACGCGCAAGTCTGTCGACTGTGTTGCGTGTTGTATATGCCATTGTTCGGCTTAGTTCTGATTGTAGACCTCTTAAAACTTGCCGCCTAGCACGATCTAACGGCTCCAGTTTTCTCCTTTTCTCGTACGAGTCGTGTTTGGCCTGTCTACTTTATTTACCATCATTACGGTAAATTGTTATAAAAAGCCGACTCATCAGCGCGGGGAAACCCATCAAATTTGTCAGATTTAATTATCTCCTTGACAGATATGTAACAGGCTAATCACCAAGGGGCGGAACGGTACATTGAAAACAATGTCTACAGGCTCCCCCGCGTCCCACTCGCTTCGCTCGCGGAGTCACGACGCTCCGACTCCCACTCGCTCAACGAATTTTTTTTTTGCGAACTCGCTGGGAGCCTGTTCGCAGGCTAATTAGGGACCTTAAGATTGTTCTACGAGGACAAGGTTGAGTTCGCGAGTACGCTTTTCGAATTTCAAACCAGTGACGTTTCCAGAGCCCTCACTCTTCATGTTGGTTTTGGGCAGAGAGGGTAGCGCATGGGACGAGATGTAACATGTAAACCCGTCTCTCGAAAGAAACAAAGAAAAACTACCTGCACGTATGTCAGTAGGTGATGGGATAACATGGAGCCAGCAAACTAGAATTGAAAAGTCCTGCTCGTACTCAATGCCCCCTAATGCCCGAGATAAGCCTGTTTCCTTCATTTGTTGTTCTGGGTTTTTTTTCACAGTATGTTAACTCCTATGTCGTCAGACCGTCAGAGGGCGCTGATCACCGCCATGGCAAAGATACTGTGGCAAGCTGGAGGAAACAAGCATGCTACGGTCGCACTGTGAGTCTGATAATTGTATACTAAATCCCCTTCGGAGGTGGAGGGGTGCTCACATTATGGCACTGAGGGAACGACTCGGCCGGCTGCCTCGCAGGCTAGATTTGAACTTGAAAAATTTGGTCTAAGTGTTAAAGATTCCTACTCGTGACGTTACCCTTTTCGTGTAATATATCAAACTAGAGAGAAAGTGTTTCATCGGGATATCCAAACACTGAGAAGAGAGTTGAAAATACGACGCGCAGCGAAGTATTTTTGACGAAATTCGAGATGTTTGGATAGCTGATGAAACGCTGTCTCCAGTGTTTGATATTTCTTCTCAATCGAAACAAATACTAAAGAGTAAACGGAGAAGTAAAATCATTAAGATCTATGCTAATAAAGACCGAAAATCTAAACCTCCTTCACGGTTGTGATTTTCTTTGTTTTAACTCGATGGATTATTAATGAGTTTGAGAATTCCATTCACAGACCGTGTGGTGAATGTAGCTGGATAACGATGGAGGAATACCGCGAAGATCAGCTTACGGAAAAGGTATATACCTACATTTTATTTTTTCACTAAATAAAATTTTCCTGCTCATTCTCGCGGAATACACAGTGTTCTGTTTGAATACTTTTTTCTTTTTTTTCAACTTTGTTCTCAAACGCAGACATTTGTGCATTGCACTAGAACAACATCGCTTTCAATAATTAGTCATAGGCTACACCGATCTGTAGAATTCAAAAAGCCACAATGCTTACTAACCTAGCTCTAAAGCCATCAGAGG
>JAHPZR010044601.1:0-5000 GCA_019787425.1 Platygyra sinensis | reverse complement strand
TTTGCAGTGAACGTCAGTTTTTCCGGACGCTAAAATGGAAAGAAATATTTCAAATGAACGTAACAAAGTTAAAATTCCCAACTGGCAGGAAGCAGACCAGTTGGCTATTTACAAAGCGTGACTGAGGATTTGAACTCGCGACTACCGAGAAAACAGGTCCCTCTAGTGGCAGGGCAGAAGTCTTGAGCCCGGGAACTCCGCATTACAACACCAGCGCCCTAAACCACTCGGCCACGCTGCCGGAGCATTTGTTATTTTACATTCTCACCCCATAGCGTTTGTAATGTTTTTCTCGTCCACAGGCCCACCCACTGCATGGCATTAAAGATCGAAGTGAGATCGGATTCTTATCTCTTGAAGAGCATTTCGATCCTAAATCATTTCAGGTAATGTTAAAATAGGAGAGCACAAAAATGACATCTATCTTTGAGCTGTAAGTAAATACTTGGAAACTGTTTGAGGTTAAGTAACATAACGTAACATTTGCCTCTCTATGTTGTTTACTGACCAGGTTGGCAGCATGCTCAAGACTCCTAAGTTTCCAGTCTGGGTTGTGAAAACAGGTGAACGATATGGCGTACTGTTCTCACTCAACAAGGACCTCGTCAATGATTGGTCAGTTAACGTTCTTCGGGACTACTTAAGCAAACGTTTTTTGTTCAGTTACGTTTATTTTGAGTTTTTTTTTTTGGCCACGTACAAAATTACCTTTAAGTTAAAGGACACCTGAAAATAGAAGTTAAGTAAGATCGAAAAACACCAAAGAGATAATAATAAATCATAGAGGAACAATGATGATTAAGGATGGAGAATATTGACACGGATTACAAACGGAGAACTTTTAGGCTAAATTTTTGAAGTTGCTCAAACCGTGACTTATCTCCTTTAAATAACAGACAGAATAACAGTGACGGGAATTCAAGGAAAAAAACTGAAACATCACACTATAATTTTGCATAAACTTAAGAAGCAATAACGTGTTACATTTGGGTAAAACGTGAAGCGTATTTTCACCAACTCCGTTCCTACTTTGAACCAGAATCCATAAATCTCTGTTGATAAATTCCCTCCACTTTCCTCCCTCTGCCGGCATTACTTACTATCCCGGCCCTCCCCTCCTCTGCTCTCCTTACCACCTGTGTGTTGAGAGTTTCATGGCTTCCGTCCTAAAATGAGCCGAAGTCATTTGTATGCTACAAGGGAAGTAGGAAGTAGCATTGTTTCAGCTTTCTCGCATTAACGCAGTTTCTCTATTTTTTCTCAGGAAGCTGGAGCGAAGATTTGATTTACTGTTTTGCACTGGATCGGCAAATCGAAACAGTGGTACTGCTAACGAGTGTGTGTTGACCATAGGTAGGAAACTTTTTCTTTTCTATTTTTTTAACACTTCGGGCCATATTGTGCGGTCCGGTGGCGATCAATGACTTAACATTCTTCTTATACGAAGCATACTGGCGAAAAAACCTGAGAAAAAGTGCCGTTGGCAAGACCTGGTTTTCACTACGACCTATGTACAAGCACAAGCAGGCCGATACTCATGAGGGGTGTTGCTCTAGGAGCGTGCTCCAGGGTCAATTTCCATGACTAGTACACACTGGGGAGCACAGTGTGAGAGCTTGCTCCATGTTATGGTATACACACGCCTCCATACATGTCCAATACACCCAAACTGAGTCGATTCGTCAGAGGCACTTTACGATTCGACTCGATTCGCACGGAATCGATCCGCACTACCGGAAGTCAAGATCCGTGAAATAATTATGCATGAACCTTCCTCGTTCTTAAAACGTGACAACAAAATCGACTTCCGGTATAACGAATCGACACAGAGTGAAACGATTCGTGTCGATTCGATCGAATCGAGTCGAATCGACAACATTTTCAACCCACCCTGCATAGACCCGAGTTACTATATTTTCTAAGTCTCGCGCAAATCGACTTCCGGTTTAACGAATCGACACAGAGTGAAACGATTCGTGTCGATTCGAGCGAATCGAGTCGAATCGACAACATTTTCAACCCACCCTGCATAGACCCGAGACGCTATATTTTCTAAGTCTCGCGCAAATCGACTTCCGGTATAACGAATCGACACAAGGCGAAACGATTCGTGTCGATTCCATAAAAGAGGGTTCAAGAATATATTTCCGGTTAGTCGAATCGCAAACACCAAAGACGAATCGACTCTAGTTGGGTGTATTGGACAACCCTCTACACACGAGGGAGCGTTTTCAAGTTTGTTCAATTTGCCCGGGATATTACTCCCAAACATTTAACCGGTTTAATGTTGTGGAGCATTTTGCAGGGTAGAAATTCTGCTCCCGAGAATGAATTACGCCCATGCCCTTACATACGGCGGTTGTTCCCGCGGTACGAGTGACAGTGAAAACTTAGCCGTCCTACCGAAATGACACGATAATAGCCTTTTCCTTCGAAGCTAACAAAAATATAGACAATACTTCAGTTGCTTTGGCCTGTTGTAATTGTCAACTTGATAATTCAGGGTTTAACTTAACGAGGAACGGTATATTTTGTTCAAAATAATACAATTATCCTGCCAGGCGATACTCGACGAACTACGAGCAAGTTGGCACGTCGGATTCTCGGAACAGATAATGTCCACGGACAAATATCTTCGGATATTCGCGCCAAATAGAGGCTCTGGTTTATACTTGGGTCGTGGGCGTCCCACTATCGTTATGCTTATGTTCAGTTTGCTTGGGCTTATGTCGTAGTGAAAACCATCTTAAAGGGCCCTAGTCAGCCACACCTTTGTTTTTGTTTACATGCGAGAATTTGGCTATTATATTTTATTAGGAGCCTGTCGAAACGAATAAAAATCACTGTAGAACTACTCAAGATAATTAAACATACATAAAACAATTAGGGTTCGCTTCACCATGCTGTATCGATAATTTCGATGTCATCGAAAATGGCGGAAGCTGACTAGGGTCCTTTAAAGTGGGCTTGGAGATTATTTTAAACGGCGATTAATACTAAATAATAATACTTCATTTATATAGCGCACACATCCATTATTTGCTCTAGGCGCTTTAATTAATGTCAAGAGATTGTCAAGGTAATCTCTTGTTAATGTCCTTTACAATTTTCACGTACCCACGGCAGAGCATAACAGCTTCCTCAAAGGAAGCCAGCTTGTTGTTTCGTTAGCAAAGTCCAAGTTGTTAGAGAAAATAATTGCAGCTGAACATGGTAGCTCGTTAATTGTAAAAAGCGATCATCAGATTAATTCACCATTCTGTCTGTTGTTGTTCTTTTTATTACAGACACAAGAGATGTGTTTATCCCTGATGATGTGTTCGGTGAAGAACCTTCTGACTTGGAAAACTGCGTAAGAACCAAGTAAGGGAAAATTTAAGAAATAGACCACAAGTTTCTACGGTTTATAGCTGATAAAACACGCGGGATGTTGGTAGAACACGAGAAGAATTCACAAATTTCGAACCACAGGCGAGTGATTTACGAATTCTTCGGTTGTTCTTCCAACATCCCAAGTGGTTTATCATGCCTCCAAACCATAGAAACTTGTGGTCTATTGCTTTAATATAATAGTTCAGAAGACGCGCGATTTTTCCATGGGTTTACTGGCACAATAAACCATAGCTGATTAACCAATCAGAGCGCGCGCATTGATTTTGTTATTATCCGTCTAAAAACGTCACTCATAGCTTACACCGCTTTCTTTTTCTCTTGATAAAACGAAACTTTCATACAAATGTGATGGGAAAGCTTTTCGGAGATTTTTAAAGATCACCCAAAGCTAACCGTAATAAGTTTTTATGGCTTGGCTGTAATTGTTTTTTCGACTCATTACACCCCTCGTCGCTACTACGCTATTCTCAAGCTTTTTTCAGTGTATTTTTTTTTCACTGGAGCGTGGAGAAGAATAGTAGGCACAGCGCGAATGTACACTACCATAAGTGTCTTGTTAAGTGAACACCCTTTTGCTCAAGACAGCAATTTACATAACGTTTTCGTTGCCGCAATGGTCTTGAAAAATAGCACCATCACCAAGTTTTAATTAATCATAACAGTGCGGTGGCTTAACCCATGTAACGTTTTTCACTGCCGGTTCCTATTACAGATGGCCTGGAGCACTGATTGAATTAAAAGATGAAAAGAGCTGACAAGAAGCCATGAAACTAAAACCGTCTGAAAAGGAAGAGAATATTGAATCAGCGTGCACAGTTGCAGCGTCTGTGAAGGATGTTAGTGGTTGCTTGGGAACAGAGATGATCGTCACGTTGCAGTCTGGGCATTACTCGTACTTTGTTTCGATTGAAGAAATATGGAAACATTTTGTTTGTTTGAGTCGGCACAAACAAACTCCAGCCCCAACAAGGCTTCAATTTTCATTGTTTAAAAACCAAAAGGGGCCTCAAACTGCGATAAAATGTTGTAAACTAGGAAAAATATTCTTGAAAGAACTTGTATGTAAATTTTTCGAGAAATAACTGTATGCTGCAGTCGTTGTCAGCTTTGGGTGAAGTTTAAAATATCTTAAGTTCTGTGCAAATTATTTTTATAATCAGGATTTGTTAGACAAACTTATTGTCATAAAAATCCGTACTATTTTATAAAAAAAGAATATAATTTTTGTGAAGTTCCTATTTAACTACATATAAACAAAAGCTGGTCAGTTTTAAAGCAAAGTCGGTTTGTTCAGTGTTTTCTAAGAAAAAAATATAGCTGTAACCTGTCGTTTGAGTGTAAAAAGAATAAAATAAAATAAAATTGTGAAATTTCGTTTAACGGAGGAAGCCAACCCGTTTCGAGAGCATTTTTTACGATAACTACAGAAATTCACGCGCGCTCATTGGCTAATTTTTATTGTCCATATGCGGACAGACACATAAATTTAAAATTCATGCGACACGAGCGAGAGCGGGCAATTCGACAATTTGTTATCGTAAAAAACAAATTGATGTCAGTTTTTAATGCGTCTGTCCTGTTATTGACAATGAATTTCGTCATGACGT
>JAHPZR010044600.1:0-10471 GCA_019787425.1 Platygyra sinensis | reverse complement strand
TCAGTCCCGTTTCACACGGAATAGAGGACATCGCATTTGGTGAGATTTATTCAATTTATTTGTCTAAGTAAACGCCTTTTTGGGTTCAAACTCAAATTAGATACAAGGAATTGAACATCGCTATTTTAGTGATCTCTTGGAAAACGAGATTAGAGATAAAGTGTACAAGCTGCCGGTTGGTCGGCAGTTGTACTAAATGGGACGCGTCAAATCCCAGATGGAAATTTTCACGGGGATGCGCTCATTCCATTTTCACGACTTTTTCCCAGAAGATAGTATCAAAGGCAATCCAAGCCAAAAGGTCCGGAACTAGTGAAAACTAGCAAATGGAAGGCGCATTTTCCATTTCGAAATTCGGTTTGCGAATTTTGGCCTGCCTTTCAACTTAATCCCAATTTCCCGAGAAAATTTCCGTTCGGGGAGACAAAATTAATTTTTCCATTTACATTTCATCCGAAATTTTCGGAATTTTTGGGAAAATGGAAAACAATCTGGTTCATCTAGTGTTCATCTAAAGCGTCGTAAAACCAAAACCAGTTATAACTTTGGCCAATCACAAAGGACACAAATAATCCAGCGAATTAATCAAAACTTGAAGTAATTACCATGTAGCTGACTCAAAGCGCGGGAAAACGAGTGCAAGCGAGTCATGATGGGTTTTAGTTTTCCTTCTGATTGGATGAAAAAGTGGCGCGAGTGTTTTGACCCAATCGTGTAGCGTACTTGATGCAAAACCAACAACTTTTCGACACTCGCATTAAAATCGCTCTAAGCCAGGTTTTATAATCCATCAAATATTTTTTGTCGCACGCGATTGGCCTAAACGTGTCAAATAACCAAAGATTCCTCAGCTAAAACTGGGGCATATCCGAGGATATTTCCCAATTTTCAAAACTGCGCGTGTTGCGAAAAATATTTGAAGAATAACAAACACGATAGCCTCCATTTGTCATGAAAATATTTCGTACATTTGTCCTTGAACGTTATCTGTTCCGCAAAGCTCACAGTTTTACGCTCTCAGAAAACTGTTCGCTTCTCGGAACAGATAATCTCCGCGAACAAATGTCGGAGAATATTTTCGCGTCAAATGGAGACTATTGTTTATTTAAATACGCTAGAATTTAGGGAAGGGTTAAAAATAAACCAGACGTGTCTAAGGGTGAACGTTACGAATGAAATGCAAATGAAAAGATTATTCTTGTAGACAAACGCAATTATTTGCATTCCGGTGACATCATACAAAATATATGATAAAAAGGCGAATACCATTTAGGTTTTGTTATTCCTTTTTTTAGGAAGGTGTCTTCTATTGGTAAAGGGTTATCCCTCGGCTAAAGTATCTGTTACGTTATTATAAATATAATTATTATTTTATAATTATTAAAAGGTAAAAATCACTTCATATTTTAAAATAAAACTGCACTGTTATTCTGATATGCATTAATGACGAAAGCAGTTGTTCCATTAGTTAGCAACTTGGTAGTTTTTAATCAAATAAAGACTCCACAATGAGACATACACACTTTTCCCCTTTTCTCCCTCTTAAACAATCAATACAGTGGAACCTCGATTTAACGAACCTCTATTTAACGAAGTCCTCGAAATAACAAACAATACTCTATGTCCCGGCCAAAATTACAGTAAAATGTATGGAATAGAACCTCGATATAACGAATTCCTCGATATAACGAACATATTCCGAAAGGCCAAACGTAAAATATACCTCGATATAACGAATTACACTGTCAACGCGCGACAGAAGATAAACGCTGAACAGATCAACAGTCAGCAAATCCTTTTTATCCTTATGGTAAAGAGACAGCAACCTTTCAGTCAACGGCTTATTATATGTTATAGACATTGGCACTATGGTATTTCCACAGAAGTCACCTGTGTTACAAATCAATCATTAACTATGACCTCGATATAACGACATTTTGGTCGTTTCCCCTCAAATTCGTTATATCGAGGTTTTCGATATAACGAACCCTCGATTTAACGAACAAATTTGGCCGGTCCCCAGCGAATTCGTTATATCGAGGTTCCACTGTACACGAGGAAGTTCCATTAGAATCTATTGCACTATAGCATGTTTTCTCTGCCGAGTGCGCTTTATCGCAAGAAGTGATTTTGCCTTGCTGTTTGACCACAATGCCAATTCAGAGACTAAAAGAGGAATATTTATCGTTACCTGTTAGATACCACGATTGATTCCATGATATGGTATAGGACAATAACCGTGTCTGCCAAATTAGTATTTTGCATTTTGTGCCTATGAGAGGAATATTCTAATCCAGTTTTTACCCTGAAGCCACAAGGCCCGGTTACGACAGTGCCAACAGAAAAAACCGTCAATCATAACTTAACTGAACAAATTACCCGTAACCAAGGCAACCACAAACGGTCTCCCAACCAGTGCATATGTAACCACAGCATAGCAAGAAAAGTGAGGACGATGACTTTAAAGGGCATAAATTCAAACCTTCCTCTTCCTCCTCTGCCTCCCATCATGGCTCATGACTTGATTGCCGACCCGGGTAGACCATGTTACTCATCTCATTTCAGTAAAGGCAAAAATAAAAATTACAAAAGAGTTGAGGTGCTCTGAGAAGAAAGAACCACCAGGATCAGCAACAGTTTAAATAAATAAATAAATAAATAATAAAAAAAAACTCATATCGACTCACGACCGGACACGAACTGACCCAGGCCGCATTGATGGGCACCATTCCCTCTGCCCTAATTATGTAGAGTATAAGAAATTATGCAAATACATCAGCACATCCACATAGCAATTGCACATAGCAGTTTACTACAGTAGTCATTGCAACAGTCAGTTAGTAAGGCTATTCCAAGCAAGTGCCGCTACTACATTGAAAAGAACGACCGCCAAACTTTCGGAATTCTGTCATAATTAAGGAAATAAAACCAGAAAACTCTAAAGATTTAAGGACAGTTCAGTACCAGAATTCATATTCTGTCGTCTCATATATGACATCGACACATTCATAGGCGAACGCAACTCCTTTGGTGTTAGTGTTAAGATGGTAGACTCCAAAGTGAGGCCTAACTTTATCTCACGAAATCATGCGAGATAGAACGTACCTACCAGGTCGACGTTGACTGTGCTATCAGTAAAAGCTAGTCGATTGCTAAAGTGCGGCACTTCATACTGTTCACCGCCATTCAAACTCCCAAGTGCTATGTATTGTTACTTTAGCGTGATAAATGATAATTCAGTTCCTACCTATGAAGAAAGTCTAAAATACTTCAAGGCCTCTTGTAAGGAAGTTACCATGACATTCATTGACATGAGACAACTGGGAGCCAGTGTCTCTTCGGAAGCCGACAATTATGTCTTTGACATTCAATTTTACCACATGATCTACCACTTCTTGTTATGAATTTAAACACAGATCACATTAAGCTGATTATTGTCCCCAGTTTACAGACTAGACAAAAATAATGTTTTAATTTCATGTGCCGTTTTCGGCGCTTAGGATTTTGGAGGCTGTTTAATTATAGCCAGCAATTGCACGCATGAACACCAGAGGGAAGCAGTGAATTTCAGAATATCAGCAGCGTATAAGTACTTAAGTGTGAAAAAAGAGGCAAATTTTAAATGCAAATTTCTAAGATGTTTAAAAGCAGCTCAGTGGTGATAAGTTTTGATTTCTAACTTTTAAAAAAGTTGAACTTTCTGTATAAAGTTAAAGTCTGTAATAAGATAATCGGTTAGAATCTGAACTGAGTTTTTTTTCCCATCTTATTTTCTCCTTGACAAGAGAAAACTACAAAACAAGAATGCAGTCAATGGGGTTAAAATAAGTGAAATTCAGAAAGTTGAAAAAGTAAGGAAAATACGGATATGACAAAAACGCAATTCATCAAATGAGATAACCAGCATGATGGCGCCGCACGACTTAAGATATCTAAGTTAATATTCAGCCAATAGAATGAATTGTTAGAATAAATAATACAATATTAATATGAAAATAAAAAAAAGGTAGACAAAATTGTCGAACGAAAAGCAAATTATTAAATGTTCTTCTAGGATGCAATTGCTTTTCTTTTTAATGGATATTCCACCTACTAGCAGGAGAAAAGTCAAGGCCAGAAAAAGAAAATGACGATCGAAAACTGGAGCCTTTGTATTCTTTCAGGTCACTCCTTCATCTTGTTTTACTAACAGCATAATTTCTCGATCCACGAAGAAAAACAATATTAAAGCTATCGCTAGACCTTCGACTGAAAGTCTAATATCTACTTCTGCAGTTCAGTCTGAAAAATTGTGTAAAATATTTGCGTTAGGCTGGTTGCAGAGCGATCTCAATATGGAATTTCACTTACAACCCAGACTCGATCTTTGAAAAATACCAGAGAAACGTCAAACATGGATCTACTACATGTGATTCTTCATTACGCCATTCCTAATGGTCAAGTTCGTTTCTACAAAAGTTTTCAGACCATTTTCGATAAATATAATATTGAAACCTTACCTTAGAATACGATAAAACTCCATGGCTATTTTGAACAGCCGTCCTTATGCCTAAAACTCATTAACATGGCCTCTTTGACTCATTTCCATAGCATCGTCCGCCAAGTCGAGTCGAGCACAGAAAAAAATAGTAAGGAATAATCTGAATGCCTTGGATAAATTAAAGTCAATATGTACGTCACTAATGCTGCAGGATGTTTATTTATGCTCTAGAAAACGAGGGCGTTAATGAATGGTTTATACCACAAGAACGACAATAACAACAATACGCCGTGAAGGGTCTAAAATAGACAACCATCTTCATTTCATGCCTAGCGCTGTTCTTTAGATTATCTTGTTCGTCTCTCTAAAACTTTAAGCTCTCATCACTTTCATGTGTTCATTTTCTTGGTTTAGGAGCCGGAAATGAAATCCATTAGGATCAACTTTTAATTTTCATTAAACTAGCTGAAAGACTAATATCCGTATAAAGCGTTTTTTGACAACATATTGAATTATCTTCAAGGTAAAGATGTAGGATTTATGAGCATCCATAAAAGATAAAACGAAAGACGATTGCAATTCGCTGTGACACTGATTTTCTGAAATAAAATCCAAAATCGGTAAATTCACAAATGATATTCTCTTAAAGTCGTACCGCAGTATTCACGACAGCGTTTTAAATCCCTTTTAAATTTATGTACTCTGTATATCCGTCTGGATAAGTTTCGAATTCTCAGTGACAGCTGTCTGAATGTGGGTGTAGTATTCCTTCCAGCAAACATTAATGTATTTGCATATTTTTATTGTACTTAGAAATTTATCGAAGTATAAATATTGAATTAACTTACTTAAGCGCGGCAAGGGCTTTAGCCTCTCCACTTATCATTTTTTTTTCCTTTAATAATTCTAACGATCGATTGTACACCATTCTATTTTGTAACAATAGAGGGGGAATTATGAATTGAAAACCATTTCGGTTTTGCGTACATAAATGAACATTAAAAATAAAAGAGTTTCCTGTGCTGCAAAATTTGCTATTGATAAGGAAGTTATTTGGTTTGACAAGCGTCACTAAAATCTAGGATTGTTAATGACCTTTTTTGAGGCTAACAATGCTGAAGAGCTTAAAGTTTAGAGAGACGAACAAGATAATACTAAAGAACAGCGCTAGCATGAAATGAAGATGGTTGTCTATTTTAGACCCTTCACGGCGTATTGTTGTTATTGTCGTTCTTGTGGTATAAACCATTCATTAAACGCCCTCGTTTTCTAGAGCATAAATAAACATCCTGCAGCATTAGTGACGTACATATTGACTTTAATTTATCCAAGGCATTCAGATTATTCCTTACTATTTTTTTTCTGTGCTCGACTCGACTTGGCGGACGATGCTATGGAAATGAGTCAAGAGGCCATGTTAATGAGTTTTAGGCATAAGGACGGCTGTTCAAAATAGCCATGGAGTTTTATCGTATTCTAAGGTAAGGTTTCAATATTATATTTATCGAAAATGGTCTGAAAACTTTTGTAGAAACGAACTTGACCATTAGGAATGGCGTAATGAAGAATCACATGTAGTAGATCCATGTTTGACGTTTCTCTGGTATTTTTCAAAGATCGAGTCTGGGTTGTAAGTGAAATTCCATATTGAGATCGCTCTGCAAACCAGCCTAACGCAAATATTTTACACAATTTTTCAGACTGAACTGCAGAAGTAGATATTAGACTTTCAGTCGAAGGTCTAGCGATAGCTTTAATATTGTTTTTCTTCGTGGATCGAGAAATTATGCTGTTAGTAAAACAAGATGAAGGAGTGACCTGAAAGAATACAAAGGCTCCAGTTTTCGATCGTCATTTTCTTTTTCTGGCCTTGACTTTTCTCCTGCTAGTAGGTGGAATATCCATTAAAAAGAAAAGCAATTGCATCCTAGAAGAACATTTAATAATTTGCTTTTCGTTCGACAATTTTGTCTACCTTTTTTTTATTTTCATATTAATATTGTATTATTTATTCTAACAATTCATTCTATTGGCTGAATATTAACTTAGATATCTTAAGTCGTGCGGCGCCATCATGCTGGTTATCTCATTTGATGAATTGCGTTTTTGTCATATCCGTATTTTCCTTACTTTTTCAACTTTCTGAATTTCACTTATTTTAACCCCATTGACTGCATTCTTGTTTTGTAGTTTTCTCTTGTCAAGGAGAAAAATAAGATGGGAAAAAAAAACTCAGTTCAGATTCTAACCGATTATCTTATTACAGACTTTAACTTTATACAGAAAGTTCAACTTTTTTAAAAGTTAGAAATCAAAACTTATCACCCACTGAGCTGCTTTTAAACATCTTAGAAATTTGCATTTAAAATTTGCCTCTTTTTTCACACTTAAGTACTTATACGCTGCTGATATTCTGAAATTCACTGCTTCCCTCTGGTGTTCAATGCGTGCAATTGCTGGCTATAATTAAACAGCCTCCAAAATCCTAAGCGCCGAAAACGGCACATGAAATTAAAACATTATTTTTGTCTAGTCTGTAAACTGGGGACAATAATCAGCTTAATGTGATCTGTGTTTAAATTCATAACAAGAAGTGGTAGATCATGTGGTAAAATTGAATGTCAAAGACATAATTGTCGGCTTCCGAAGAGACACTGGCTCCCAGTTGTCTCATGTCAATGAATGTCATGGTAACTTCCTTACAAGAGGCCTTGAAGTATTTTAGACTTTCTTCATAGGTAGGAACTGAATTATCATTTATCACGCTAAAGTAACAATACATAGCACTTGGGAGTTTGAATGGCGGTGAACAGTATGAAGTGCCGCACTTTAGCAATCGACTAGCTTTTACTGATAGCACAGTCAACGTCGACCTGGTAAGGTACGTTCTATCTCGCATGATTTCGTGAGATAAAGTTAGGCCTCACTTTGGAGTCTACCATCTTAACACTAACACCAAAGGAGTTGCGTTCGCCTATGAATGTGTCGATGTCATATAGGAGACGACAGAATATGAATTCTGGTACTGAACTGTCCTTAAATCTTTAGAGTTTTCTGGTTTTATTTCCTTAATTATGACAGAATTCCGAAAGTTTGGCGGTCGTTCTTTTCAATGTAGTAGCGGCACTTGCTTGGAATAGCCTTACTAACTGACTGTTGCAATGACTACTGTAGTAAACTGCTATGTGCAATTGCTATGTGGATGTGCTGACGTATTTGCATAATTTCTTATACTCTACATAATTAGGGCAGAGGGAATGGTGCCCATCAATGCGGCCTGGGTCAGTTCGTGTCCGGTCGTGAGTCGATATGAGTTTTTTTTTATTATTTATTTATTTATTTATTTAAACTGTTGCTGATCCTGGTGGTTCTTTCTTCTCAGAGCACCTCAAATCTTTTGTAATTTTTATTTTTGCCTTTACTGAAATGAGATGAGTAACATGGTCTACCCGGGTCGGCAATCAAGTCATGAGCCATGATGGGAGGCAGAGGAGGAAGAGGAAGGTTTGAATTTATGCCCTTTAAAGTCATCGTCCTCACTTTTCTTGCTATGCTATGGTTACATATGCACTGGTTGGGAGACCGTTTGTGGTTGCCTTGGTTACGGGTAATTTGTTCAGTTAAGTTATGATTGACGGTTTTTCTGTTGGCACTGTCGTAACCGGGCCTTGTGGCTTCAGGGTAAAAACTGGATTAGAATATTCCTCTCATAGGCACAAAATGCAAAATACTAATTTGGCAGACACGGTTATTGTCCTATACCATATCATGGAATCAATCGTGGTATCTAACAGGTAACGATAAATATTCCTCTTTTAGTCTCTGAATTGGCATTGTGGTCAAACAGCAAGGCAAAATCACTTCTTGCGATAAAGCGCACTCGGCAGAGAAAACATGCTATAGTGCAATAAATTCTAATGGAACTTCCTCGTGTACAGTGGAACCTCGATATAACGAATTCGCTGGGGACCGGCCAAATTTGTTCGTTAAATCGAGGGTTCGTTATATCGAAAACCTCGATATAACGAATTTGAGGGGAAACGACGAAAATGTCGGTATATCGAGGTCATAGTTAATGATTGATTTGTAACACAGGTGACTTCTGTGGAAATACCATAGTGCCAATGTCTATAACATATAATAAGCCGTTGACTGAAAGGTTGCTGTCTCTTTACCATAAGGATAAAAAGGATTTGCTGACTGTTGATCTGTTCAGCGTTTATCTTCTGTCGCGCGTTGACAGTGTAATTCGTTATATCGAGGTATATTTTACGTTTGGCCTTTCGGAATATGTTCGTTATATCGAGGAATTCGTTATATCGAGGTTCTATTCCATACATTTTACTGTAATTTTGGCCGGGACATAGAGTATTGTTTGTTATTTCGAGGACTTCGTTAAATAGAGGTTCGTTAAATCGAGGTTCCACTGTATTGATTGTTTAAGAGGGAGAAAAGGGGAAAAGTGTGTATGTCTCATTGTGGAGTCTTTATTTGATTAAAAACTACCAAGTTGCTAACTAATGGAACAACTGCTTTCGTCATAATGCATATCAGAATAACAGTGCAGTTTTATTTTAAAATATGAAGTGATTTTTACCTTTTAATAATTATAAAATAATAATTATATTTATAATAACGTAACAGATACTTTAGCCGAGGGATAACCCTTTACCAATAGAAGACACCTTCCTAAAAAAAGGAATAACAAAACCTAAATGGTATTCGCCTTTTTATCATATATTTTGTATGATGTCACCGGAATGCAAATAATTGCGTTTGTCTACAAGAAATAATCTTTTCATTTGCATTTCATTCGTAACGTTCACCCTTAGACACGTCTGGTTTATTTTTAACCCTTCCCTAAATTCTAGCGTATTTAAATAAACAATAGTCTCCATTTGACGCGAAAATATTCTCCGACATTTGTTCGCGGAGATTATCTGTTCCGAGAAGCGAACAGTTTTCTGAGAGCGTAAAACTGTGAGCTTTGCGGAACAGATAACGTTCAAGGACAAATGTACGAAAATATTTTCATGACAAATGGAGGCTATCGTGTTTGTTATTCTTCAAATATTTTTCGCAACACGCGCAGTTTTGAAAATTGGGAAATATCCTCGGATATGCCCCAGTTTTAGCTGAGGAATCTTTGGTTATTTGACACGTTTAGGCCAATCGCGTGCGACAAAAAATATTTGATGGATTATAAAACCTGGCTTAGAGCGATTTTAATGCGAGTGTCGAAAAGTTGTTGGTTTTGCATCAAGTACGCTACACGATTGGGTCAAAACACTCGCGCCACTTTTTCATCCAATCAGAAGGAAAACTAAAACCCATCATGACTCGCTTGCACTCGTTTTCCCGCGCTTTGAGTCAGCTACATGGTAATTACTTCAAGTTTTGATTAATTCGCTGGATTATTTGTGTCCTTTGTGATTGGCCAAAGTTATAACTGGTTTTGGTTTTACGACGCTTTAGATGAACACTAGATGAACCAGATTGTTTTCCATTTTCCCAAAAATTCCGAAATTTCGGATGAAATGTAAATGGAAAAATTAATTTTGTCTCCCCGAACGGAAATTTTCTCGGGAAATTGGGATTAAGTTGAAAGGCAGGCCAAATTCGCAAACCGAATTTCGAAATGGAAAATGCGCCTTCCATTTGCTAGTTTTCACTAGTTCCGGACCTTTTGGCTTGGATTGCCTTTGATACTATCTTCTGGGAAAAAGTCGTGAAAATGGAATGAGCGCATCCCCGTGAAAATTTTCCATCTGGGATTTGACGCGTCCCATTTAGTACAACTGCCGACCAACCGGCAGCTTGTACACTTTATCTCTAATCTCGTTTTCCAAGAGATCACTAAAATAGCGATGTTCAATTCCTTGTATCTAATTTGAGTTTGAACCCAAAAGGCGTTTACTTAGACAAATAAATTGAATAAATCTCACCAAATGCGATGTCCTCTATTCCGTGTGAAACGGGACTGACTATATA
>JAHPZR010044598.1:0-22476 GCA_019787425.1 Platygyra sinensis | reverse complement strand
TTTTGTCTTTTGTCGGAGACGCATCATTTTATTGGTTTCTTTCTTTAAACCGAAGGGTTATATAACTTTTGTTCGGTCTCTGTTCTGCAGGAGGGCGCCAATCTGGCAGATAGACTAATACAGGTAACGTTTCCGTTTCCTTTGCATGTGCAAGTAAGATTTATATGCTTAGCGTAGAGACATTGTACCCGCTCAAAGTTACTTCACGCGATTACTTGGATGGGAACGTCTATCCTCATCACACCACTAGATGCATAAGTCCTCTTAGTTTCTGTAATAATAATATTCATGTCAGACACATTTAATCTCTGCGCCCTTCACTCCTTAAATGCTAGCTGCAAGAAAACAGTAGTATTATGCTAACCGCAAGCAAACACAGTATAAAAATGCTAGCTGCAAGCAAACGGCAGTGAATTAAAGCAAACTATATACAGTGTACGTGTCCTACACAAATTATATCCCCGTTTACAGCTACCACTGTTTCCCTTCTCCTGCAAAACAAAGGTGGTACGTTGGGGTTGTTCTTGGCTTTGGAAGGCAGAAGAAATGCTTCTGTCTGGATTTGAATCAGTGTATTAAGAGTTAAGCCCAGCTTTAGTATTCCTGTACTCTGTTAACGGAGGAAACTTACAATAACTATGTTGTAGAATTCTCATTCCAGAGTTTTCATTAAACTTTGTTTCTCTAAATGTTAGGGTCAAATTACTCGGGCACAGGAACAGGAAGAAATCTACGCTCTCAAGCGAGATCTAGTAGTGTTAAGAAGACGTGATGAGGCAACCACAGGGGCTCTTTTAGAAGCCAACAGACGAATAGAAGAGCTCACGATGTTCAAGGTTTTTAATTTGTGGCTTTCATTAAGTTAACTGTGAGATTCGAGCAAGTAGACCACCGTGTTCATATCCGTTGTGTTAGGGACTGTAGGTCTGCCATGAGCAAGGAGGCACAAAAATTAATCAACAAATCAGTAAGGCAACAAACTTCGGTTTTCATATTTTGCTTTCATATGACCCATTGATTCAAAAGTTTAGCACAGAAGAGGCATTAATGTTGAGTACATGTATGAATGCTACATGTAACGGTACTTTACAACAGACACAAGAAGTCCAACAAGCGAAGAAAAACACAAGCGTTGCTCATCAAGTGCAAGCACCAATTTAAGGATCTCGTTTATTTTCTTGCGGAAAAAAGCTATCTCGACGGATGTCTTTTTGTTTGTAGAATCACATTATTAACGAGATGAGTGGGCGAGAAGACGACTCTCCTCCCTCCCCACGAGACGTCAAGATCATTGCATTAGAGGCAGAACTGGAAGAGTATAGGCAGAGAGACTTGAAAACAAATCAAATCATCAATGATTTGACGAGGAGGTCACGAGATTTAGAAACTGAGGTTTGTTTTGTGCAATAGGCCTTTTGCAACAAACGATCACATGGTGATATAATTTGTTATTGAGGGAGTTTTTGCATAGGGCTAACCTCCTAACTTACTTTTCTAGAAGTACTTTTATTCTTTGTCATTATTTGTATATATAATTTGCTTCTGGAATAAATAAAGTATGTATGCCTGCTGGAGGGCAAGCTTATTATTATTCCCGCACTGGGACATTATAGCAAAGATCAGTCAAGCTTGACTGGTTAAGGTCTCTTTGTTTTAACGTCCTAGTGCGGATGTTTTAACGTCCAGCATGGCGGATTTTGTACCATGTGATCGTTTGTTGCAAAAGGCCTATTTATTTTCGACTAAATGTTAAGATTCAGTCCAGTGTAACATGCACACTGCACAATCACTCCCATAGCTTGTAGCTTGTTTCAGCTCGATAAAATCACCAGTCATCGATTGTAGCTTTTAACTGATGTTATCCATATTTCAGCTTTACCTTGCAAAGGAGGAGACAGCGAAAACCTCCTTTACTCAAGGGTCTTTCACTGGGTCAGAGGAAAATGTAGACGAAATTACAACAACAGAAAATGGCTCCTTTGAGAACGAGGCAAGCTGATTTGGGCCATTAATGCTGGACTGGTGAGGCGTTTTATAGTCACAGTACATGTATTTGTACAAACATGAATCTGAATTGTCCCCTGAAAGGTCTGGAGACATAAGGGCTGACGGTAATGGCACCAGGTTTAATTGGTACTGTTATAGAGAAAATATATTGAAAATTGGCCGAATGGCCCACAAGTATAATAAACTGTGTGATAATTAAAATTTATCAACTGTGACAAGATCCGGGTCGATCAGTGGGCCATGAACTCTCAATTTTAATTTTGAAATTGTTTAATGAATTATACAATTTAATTCATGGCAATAGATTCGCATAATGAAATTAATTTAGTCCGCAGCTTGATGCCTTGGAATTAGCTGTACCTACACTGAAGTGAAAATATTAAGATACTAACAGATTGTTCCACAAATGAAAGTTGAAAAAAAGTTGTGGTCTGTCTCTAAGAGATTAGAAACAATGTTGAAAGAAATTCCCTTAGTTTTCCGTTAATTTCAATCCTTATTTACAAATGCGAATTGGAGCCATTCTCGTTGGTCATCACGCAGTGGCTTCTTGTCAGTTTTCGATAGCTCTGTTTGCCACGCTGTTGTACATTTTCGTTTTGAACTGATGATGATGATCGCTTTGAATTTCTTGACGGATCATCAACGATTTATAGAACGTTTCCCTGAAATTTCCCAAGAAAATAAAACCGGAATTTAACGAGGTAATAATCGTTCTTTAAATTGACGAGTCCCTCTCTATTGCAGCGGTCACAACAGTAATATACTGTAATGTACGAAACTGTAAAGTAATTAAAAGTTATGAACAGTGTAAAAAGGAGGACTTAAACACAAACTGGTAACTTAAGATGGTCGTTGCCATTCCTGCTTTTGCTGAGTAAAAAATTTAAATTTTTGGTAGTTGATATTTTTCAAATTAATGGTTATAAAGTTGATACTAATAGAGTATTATTTTAAGAATTATTCATTAAGTAATATTAAATTTATTAAGGGCATGGTTTTGTGATAGCTGAGTTTATCATTAGGATCTATCAACCTGTGTTAACTTTTACAAAATACCATGTTCAAAGGAAATGAAGGAGAGTAAGTTCTCCTCGGTAAAATAGTAATATTTACCCATGGAAAAACAAAATTTGTTAGGTTTACTTTACTTCAAGGAGATTACGTTTCCTTGGTGATAGACAGTTAAAGAAGTACTTAATTATTTTGTGTTGTATGATATGTTATTTTACCAAGATATGTGATGTTAATATTTATCATTGTCTAAAATCAATGAAAGACACTCTAGATTGTGTCAAGTGAATAAAAAATACAACTCATCCCGTTGAGTCAATTAGCTAACATGCAATTCTATTCACGTGTCAAAATAATGATGCTTATTGTTGTACAATGTGGGAGTATTTGACGATGTATTAAATTACATATGTGTACAAAATTTGACTTCTCTTTGTCAAGGAATTGTCAATCAGTCTTGGTCGAAGATTGTAATTATTTGGTAAATTTCCTACTGATGATCTGAAACTGTATTCTGATCACCTTCAGATCTGATTGTTCACTGGTACTGTTGGGGGTATTAGAAGCTGTTCGCCCTTTAAGCTTTAAGGCTTGTCTAAACAAAGTTTGTGTTAAATTTTTAATTTATTTCACACGGTTGACAATTACAGCAGTGTAAATCAGGATGATTAAGTAAATGATAAAGTTGCACTCTACTGGGGTACAGCTGTTTTCTGCAAGGAGGCAGAGAGATGAGGAGAGAAGGGAAATACCGGTAATAAAACTGTTTATTGAACATCACAATTATGGGCTGGTGTTCCAGCGTTATTAATTTTGTCTCCGAAACAGTAATGTAAATCACATTGCATTTATACATACATACAAGCAACTGTATATTACTTGAAGGTGCATGCAAAAGATGTTATCATTGCATTCTTCTCTTGTGGGGAATGTTCTCATAGCTTTAGAACGAACCTCAAACCTATCTCTGACATATCTTACACACGTATTTCTACCCTCTAGGCTGCGCAATTTAAGTATATCTGCGCGCATTTATGTGTACTGCGCACGCAGCCAATTTGATTGGTTACCAGCAATGCACAAGGCACATGAAATGAGCTAAGGAACCTGGCAGAGTGCCCTGTGATTGGACAAAAAAAAACAATGAGCAGTTCCTAGGGTTCAGCTCACGTGAGGTTGCACGTGGAAATCACTGGACATAGTACAGAGCTCAGACAAAAGTTGTTGATTAACTAAAATTTATTTCTCGTGATCCCCCGGCAATAAATTGTGACTTTAAAGATCGCCTTGAGTTGCGATTTTGTTACGTACAGTGAAGAATTCGTTATCATAATGGACACTGGTGGAAGTTTCAAAGTCGTGTCAAAGGCAGAGGCCAGACGGAGACGAGACCAGCAAGTCCTTATACAATCGCCTTTCAATTTTTAATTAATAGTGTTCAATCTTGACAAAATTAATTTAGCTACACTTAAGAGTCTTCGTTGTCTCATTGCTTTGCATACGGGGATGCTTTGCATACGGAGATACCACGATCAAGCCTCGCAGCCATGCAGTTAAACCTTCATGAATGCATGTCAGGACTTCCAATAGGGATCTTAACGTATCTAGCTGTTATCGGGGTGAACATGTTCAACACCGGTGTGACATGATCACAGTTACCAGTGACGTTCTAAAATTGTAAAAACAGAATTTGACCTCTTGTTAACTGTTAACAGCCTAGCTAAACACCTGTGTGCAGAATTCTGATTATAATACCCTCTCCCAAACAAAACCCCGGAGAATCTTCTTTTCTCTGGAAGGTAAGTTCGTGGGTATTTAAATTTAGGCGTAAGCGAAGTATAGAATGTCTTCGATTGTTGAGAGCTTCCTGTTAAAGTGCTTGTTTTGTATTTATGTTGTTACTGAATTTCAGTGCACGTGACACTATCAATGTTAGTATAGTCTAACCTTTTCCTTTCCATTTTCTTGGTAAACCTGGAAGTTAGTTCCGTCGTTAGTGAAGTTTGTATTCTTTGACGTGCTCGTGGAAAACGTCACGACCTTCAAAGAAGTTTTGGAAAAAAAAAGGGGGAGTCATTACTTGTTTGTACATTGATTACGTGAATGACTGGTATTGCCACTCATTCTGTTTGCCCTGTATACGTATCACTTTTAACTCTCAATGACATTTTTCGACTCGTGTATGGAGTCAGTTTGTTGGTTGATGAAATAGTGTACGGGAGGGGTCGAATGAAGGTTGATTAATTCTGCAGAAACGTGTTGGGTTCTTGCTGTTACGCTTGATAATCAAACCCTCGCGTGCAGTAAACATTTTCTCTTTTAGTCCTTGTCACTCTGTCTGGAGGCTCGTAATTAAGATTAATCGTTCTAATTGCAGCAGCAGTTCTTTTCATGACATTAATTTCCTGTCTGCTTGATATGACTGTCGTAATTCTCTTTGGCCCCTCAGAAAACGATTGTAACATGGGAAAGCGCTGCGACGCGTAGGAAGACTCTCAAGCAAGCCTCATGCCTCTTTTGCTGTTACTCTAGTTACGCTAAACATGTCTAGTAATTGCGTGGCTTTTAGCTTTTGAAGACCAATGAAAAAGCTTAGCAAACTGTTAAACCGAAGCAAACACTTAAACGAAAGCAAACAATGCCGCAGAAAAAAAAAACACAAACGAGTTTACCTTGTGTGGCGATAGCTCTAACTTTCTTTGCTTTACCGAGATCAATCTGTAGCCACTGGTTGTCCCGATCAATTGCACACCACGCTCCAATTCTTTTGTTGTCCTCGTACTAAAGATGTGCATTTTCCGACGATATCCTCCAACCAGCTTTGTAACGTGAAATTTAAAAAAAAATAAAGATGTTACCAGTTGGAAAGATATATGGCGCATCTGTACTTAAGGAAGAGATCGCCTTTAAGATATCCCCAAGGTGTGCAAAAATACCTTAAGAATAGCTGTGGTGAACTTCTTTCGATCCACTGACGCCGACAATAGAATATTGTTATCGAGTGGATCCGTACAACTATCAGTGTAGGGTGAAAATGCTTATATGAGCTGACAGGGCCATTTTGGCACCTGTCTCGAGAGCTCTAACTTAAGGTGGATAAAAACAGTTTCCAGTACTTTCCAAGATTCACAGTTTGATGGGTCATTACAACCACTCTATACCGGTTGATGCCAAATTCATGGTATCAATAAACTACCCAATCATCGGGAAACAAGTTGCTGTTATTTTTGTGGCACAATAGGTTACCATAGCAACACTATAGCCTGTCATGCTGATTACAATTCGATAATAAAAAATGGGGGTCACCGAGCTCGTTTTTGAGTTATAAGCGCTTAAAGCTAAAATTAAGGGTGTTTTTGGCAGGCTATAGTGTTGCTGTGGTAACCTATTGTGTCACGAAAATAATACCAACGTGTTCACCAATGATTGGGCAGTTTTTTTGTTACCATGATCGTAGCATCAACTGATAAAGAGTGGTAATAATGGCCCATCAAAATCCACGTCTTGGAAAGTGCTGGAAACTGTTTTAGGCCACCAAGTTAGACTAGTTTTCATCATACTAACTCTTGTTTCTCTCTTTAATTGTATCCTCAATTTGACTTTTATGTAATCAAATCTACATGTAGGTCTACAGTTAGCTTACAAGTCTTTTCTTCACCGCTTGTATCTTTTTGAGTAAAGAAATCTCTTGGTGGTGCTTTCCATGCTTAAATACACTTCAATGTATTTGTCAATGGCTAAGTTTCATGCTGACAAGGTACAGTATACAACTTACTGTCAAGATTGTTTTCCCAGTGGATTTTCAAGTAGCTGTCTCTATCAGGCCAGGTCTGCTCTGCTCGTGCCAAAAGCCAATCGGATGTCCGAGCTCATGGGTCATGACGTGCTTGTATTCGCATCCATTTCCAATGGACGGCCATGTCTTACGACCTCGTACTTAACCAACCTCGCACCAGCAACTGTTGAGAAAACGGGACGCTATACAAATATAGCCCTGAAATGTTGGCTGTGGCAAAAAATTCAACTGCCACTCCTGCCAAAACTTACACAAAACATGAGTCAATGAAAAATGACATTTTAATAATTAGCGCACGTGAAGAGGGATGGTAACTGCGTAGAGTTGCAAGAAAGGCGTTCCCAGGCCGTCTTCCTTGTCATCACCAAACAACTATCCAATACAAAGCTATTTTGTTTTGCTTGCCTCATTTTTGCCATTTATGAATATATTTGACTTTCATGTAATACATTCTACATGTAGGCTCATCTGTGTTAGCTTATAACGCTTTTCTTCGAAGGCTCTTTAGGGTACTTGCCTTGTTTAGATGTAGTTTTAATTGTATTAACCTAGATTAAAGTTTAAGACTAAACTGATTTTTAAGCGTTGCCAGCTATTCCTACCAAACGTAAATAAAGGATTGCTTTACGTCTTACCCCCCATTCCACGGCGGAACCACAGGTATTCCTTCTCAGTTGCTCTCTCCACGAACCTGAAGCACGTTTTGTTTTCCCACTGGGCAGTGGCTTCTATTCAGTGGTGTGTTCTCACGGCTCGATCCATGCTGGCAGTTAATTAAAGGGGCTTTTAATCATGATTTTATCAAACTGCCCAGCACTTCCTTGTATAACCAATACAAACTATACCTTTGTGAACACTCATCCTTCAAGTGAAACTATGTATACCGATTCGGATTAGGGTCAAGATCGGTTCAGCGCAACTTGAACGACGTTCTTCGAGTTAATAATTTGTACGATATTTTTAGTCACGTGCTCTCAGAACTGGAGCTTCAAGGCATTGGGCCCTTTCTAGCTCATTGGTTTGCTTTTTAATACCGAAAATAAATCTAATTTCAATATCATGAAATTATTATTTACATTTACGAGGGCTAAAGTTAATTGTCAGAAGATTATTATAGGGGCTCCTGATTATTAATACGTCGTTTTGTTTTTAATGTAGTTAGGGCCAGGATTTCCAGGAGCAGGAAAAAGGCGATATCGCCGCTTATGTTATAGCACTCTCACTGGTCCAATCCTTCATTATCGTTATGAACTATGTAGCAGGCTTTTTGATAACCAAGGTAAGGGAGGGAAAACATTTTCGCTTTTTTATACGAGTCCGTAAGTTTTTACGGGAGTTTCTAAATTTACACCTTTTTTACAAAAAAAAAACCACAACAAACCCAAACTAATGTCTTCCACCGGAAAACCCTAGGATTTTTTTAAACTATTTTTGAACCCACCGACACCATAAGACAAAAGAAAGAACCAAAACAACAAACCTTTCCCTGAGAACATTGAAAAGGGTCCGGACTTTTGGCCAACTTTTAAAAACTTGGGGGGGGGGGGGAACCGCCCCATTGCAGGGGTTCTTCCCAAAAACAAAAATTATCGGAA
Organism: Platygyra sinensis; assembly: GCA_019787425.1. Lineage (NCBI taxonomy): Eukaryota > Metazoa > Cnidaria > Anthozoa > Scleractinia > Merulinidae > Platygyra > Platygyra sinensis. The sequence continues at coordinate 14,064 of JAHPZR010044598.1, read as the reverse complement.
AAAAAAACTGGAAAAGAATGGAATGTCCCCCAATCCAAACTAAAAGCGTATAAAAAACCCTGCTTAACTCGCCAAAAAACCTTAAATGAAAAAAGCTGTCTTTTTTCCTGTTTATTAATTATCCCTTGGAAAAAACAAAAAAAAAAAAGAAACAATAAAAAGCCGGGGGGGCCAATTGTGTTTTCTTAAAGCGTCCAATTGAAAAATTATTATTCCCCATAATCCCAAAAAATAGAAAGTCCCCCCCTCCAAGGTTACCATTTTATTAACCAAAAATTTATAACTATAAAATATAATTAGTGTAGGGGAAAATTCTAACTTAGGGTAATTTTATACTAAATTTGCCCAAAAAAATGCTGTAAAAATCTGGAAATTGGGCTGAGCCCATTTTGCAAACACTTATCAAGGCCTTATTAGTGGGTGGGGCCAGGGTGGGCTTGGAACTCGTCTGACGGGAAAAAGGGCGCCGGGGGGTTTTTTTTAGTTGTTTTTCGGTTTTTTTTTTTTGCCCAAAGTTTTTGGAGGAAAAAAAATCTTGTTTGAGTGAAAAAAAATATATAAATTTAAAATCCTGAGAAGGGGGGGGGGGGGGGTGGGGACAAAACGAAAGGGGACCATTTTGAAACGGTTTTTTCTTGGACTTGAAAAAAAAAAAAGTAAGGGGGGGGACAAAATTGGGGTTGAAAAAAACAGAATTGCTGGCGCGGGCCGCGCCGGTTGCAAACGACTTCCAAATTTTTTTTTTGAAATGGGCCCAATTTTCCCATCCGGGCCGATTCTTGTTTTTTTTTTTAAGGGTTGCAAAAAGACAGGTTTAATAATTACGGGGTCTGTCGTACAAAAATAAAAATTTGAAAAACCGGTTATTATTTTTTGAAGTTAAAAACTTTTTAGTAAAGAAAGGGGAACTCTACTAAAACAACGAATTAGGGATTTTATTCGCTTCTTCGAATGTTTTTTTTTCCTAATGGAAGGGTTGAAATAGTTTGGATTTCGAGCCCGAAAGGGGCTCGAAATCCAAACTATTTCAACCCTTCCATTAGGAAAAAAAAACATTCGAAGAAGCGAATAAAATCCCTAATTCGTTGTTTTAGTAGAGATCCCCTTTCTTAACTAAAAAGTTTTTAACTTCAAAAAATAAAAACCGGTATTTCAAATTTTAATTTTGTACGAACAGACCGGGTAATTATTAAACAAAACTGTTTATTTGCAACCCTTAAAAAAAAAAACAAGAATCGGCCCGGATGGGAAAATTGGGCCCATTTCAAAAAAAAAAATTGGAAGTCGTTTGCAACCGGGGGGGGGCGCGCCAGCAATTTCGATTTTTTCAACCCCAATTTTGTCCCCCCCCTTACTTTTTTTTTTTTCAAGTCCAAGAAAAAACCGTAACAAAATGGTCCCCTTTCGTTTTTAGGGTCCCCACCCCCCCCCCCCCCCTTCTCAGGATTTTAAATTTATATATTTATTTTCACTCAAACAAGATTTTTATTCCTCCAAAAACTTTGGGCAAAAAACAAAAAACGAAAAACAACTCCCCAAAAACAAACGGCGCCCTATTTCCCGTCAGACGAGTTCCAAGGCCACCCTGGCCCCACCCACTAAAAAGGCCATGATAAGTTTGTGCAAAATGGGCTCAGGCCAATTTCCAGATTTTAACAGCATTTTTTTGGGCAAATTTAGTAAAAAATTACCCTAAGTTAGAAATTTCCCCTACACTAATTATATTTAATAGTTATAAAAAATTGGTTAATAAAAAGGAAACCTTGGAGGGGGGGACTTTCTATTTTTTGGGATTATGGGGAATAATAATTTTTCAATTGGACGCTTTAAGCAAAAACAATTGGCCCCCGGGGCTTTTTATTGTTTTTTTTTTTTTTTTGTTTTTCCCAAGGGATAATTAAAAAACAGGAAAAAAGACAGCTTTTTTCATTAAAGGTTTTTTGGCGAGTTAAGCAGGGTTTTTTATACGCTTTTAGTTGATGACATTCATTTCAGTTCGATATTTTTTGAAGACTGCATGGCGTCAAGTTAAAGTGCAAAATCCGACTTTCAATGTATCAGAAAGTTTTTTTTTTGTCTTCTCTTTATATTTTCGGTGAAGTAGTAGTTGTTTTGTAAAAAGGTAACACTTACGACTCGTATAAAATGCGAAAAGTTCTCTTAACTTGAGCAAAAAATTCCTCTTGGGGTTGAAAAAGGCTATGAGATCGGTGAGTGATGGGGAGTTATGCATGTGCGCATGTCACACCAATCACAGTGTGGGTTGTAACAAAGAACGAATCAAATTGCCTGTTAGGAAATAAGATGCATATCTATAGTAATTTGGAGACGTGTCAGGTTAGTGTAGTTTGTTTAGTAAAACATTTTACATGTCATCAATTTAATTCTGCTATCTCTAAAACCTTTCAGTTCACAAAAAAATAACTCTTGGTTCATAACGATAATGAAGGATTGGACCAGTGAGAGTGCTATAACATAAGCGGCGATATCGCCTTTTTCCTGCTCCTGGAAATCCTGGCCCTAACTACATTAAAAACAAAACGACGTATTAATAATCAGGAGCCCCTATAATAATCTTCTGACAATTAACTTTAGCCCTCGTAAATGTAAATAATAATTTCATGATATTGAAATTAGATTTATTTTCGGTATTAAAAAGCAAACCAATGAGCTAGAAAGGGCCCAATGCCTTGAAGCTCCAGTTCTGAGAGCACGTGACTAAAAATATCGTACAAATTATTAACTCGAAGAACGTCGTTCAAGTTGCGCTGAACCGATCTTGACCCTAATCCGAATCGGTATACATAGTTTCACTTGAAGGATGAGTGTTCACAAAGGTATAGTTTGTATTGGTTATACAAGGAAGTGCTGGGCAGTTTGATAAAATCATGATTAAAAGCCCCTTTAATTAACTGCCAGCATGGATCGAGCCGTGAGAACACACCACTGAATAGAAGCCACTGCCCAGTGGGAAAACAAAACGTGCTTCAGGTTCGTGGAGAGAGCAACTGAGAAGGAATACCTGTGGTTCCGCCGTGGAATGGGGGGTAAGACGTAAAGCAATCCTTTATTTACGTTTGGTAGGAATAGCTGGCAACGCTTAAAAATCAGTTTAGTCTTAAACTTTAATCTAGGTTAATACAATTAAAACTACATCTAAACAAGGCAAGTACCCTAAAGAGCCTTCGAAGAAAAGCGTTATAAGCTAACACAGATGAGCCTACATGTAGAATGTATTACATGAAAGTCAAATATATTCATAAATGGCAAAAATGAGGCAAGCAAAACAAAATAGCTTTGTATTGGATAGTTGTTTGGTGATGACAAGGAAGACGGCCTGGGAACGCCTTTCTTGCAACTCTACGCAGTTACCATCCCTCTTCACGTGCGCTAATTATTAAAATGTCATTTTTCATTGACTCATGTTTTGTGTAAGTTTTGGCAGGAGTGGCAGTTGAATTTTTTGCCACAGCCAACATTTCAGGGCTATATTTGTATAGCGTCCCGTTTTCTCAACAGTTGCTGGTGCGAGGTTGGTTAAGTACGAGGTCGTAAGACATGGCCGTCCATTGGAAATGGATGCGAATACAAGCACGTCATGACCCATGAGCTCGGACATCCGATTGGCTTTTGGCACGAGCAGAGCAGACCTGGCCTGATAGAGACAGCTACTTGAAAATCCACTGGGAAAACAATCTTGACAGTAAGTTGTATACTGTACCTTGTCAGCATGAAACTTAGCCATTGACAAATACATTGAAGTGTATTTAAGCATGGAAAGCACCACCAAGAGATTTCTTTACTCAAAAAGATACAAGCGGTGAAGAAAAGACTTGTAAGCTAACTGTAGACCTACATGTAGATTTGATTACATAAAAGTCAAATTGAGGATACAATTAAAGAGAGAAACAAGAGTTAGTATGATGAAAACTAGTCTAACTTGGTGGCCTAAAACAGTTTCCAGCACTTTCCAAGACGTGGATTTTGATGGGCCATTATTACCACTCTTTATCAGTTGATGCTACGATCATGGTAACAAAAAAACTGCCCAATCATTGGTGAACACGTTGGTATTATTTTCGTGACACAATAGGTTACCACAGCAACACTATAGCCTGCCAAAAACACCCTTAATTTTAGCTTTAAGCGCTTATAACTCAAAAACGAGCTCGGTGACCCCCATTTTTTATTATCGAATTGTAATCAGCATGACAGGCTATAGTGTTGCTATGGTAACCTATTGTGCCACAAAAATAACAGCAACTTGTTTCCCGATGATTGGGTAGTTTATTGATACCATGAATTTGGCATCAACCGGTATAGAGTGGTTGTAATGACCCATCAAACTGTGAATCTTGGAAAGTACTGGAAACTGTTTTTATCCACCTTAAGTTAGAGCTCTCGAGACAGGTGCCAAAATGGCCCTGTCAGCTCATATAAGCATTTTCACCCTACACTGATAGTTGTACGGATCCACTCGATAACAATATTCTATTGTCGGCGTCAGTGGATCGAAAGAAGTTCACCACAGCTATTCTTAAGGTATTTTTGCACACCTTGGGGATATCTTAAAGGCGATCTCTTCCTTAAGTACAGATGCGCCATATATCTTTCCAACTGGTAACATCTTTATTTTTTTTTAAATTTCACGTTACAAAGCTGGTTGGAGGATATCGTCGGAAAATGCACATCTTTAGTACGAGGACAACAAAAGAATTGGAGCGTGGTGTGCAATTGATCGGGACAACCAGTGGCTACAGATTGATCTCGGTAAAGCAAAGAAAGTTAGAGCTATCGCCACACAAGGTAAACTCGTTTGTGTTTTTTTTTTCTGCGGCATTGTTTGCTTTCGTTTAAGTGTTTGCTTCGGTTTAACAGTTTGCTAAGCTTTTTCATTGGTCTTCAAAAGCTAAAAGCCACGCAATTACTAGACATGTTTAGCGTAACTAGAGTAACAGCAAAAGAGGCATGAGGCTTGCTTGAGAGTCTTCCTACGCGTCGCAGCGCTTTCCCATGTTACAATCGTTTTCTGAGGGGCCAAAGAGAATTACGACAGTCATATCAAGCAGACAGGAAATTAATGTCATGAAAAGAACTGCTGCTGCAATTAGAACGATTAATCTTAATTACGAGCCTCCAGACAGAGTGACAAGGACTAAAAGAGAAAATGTTTACTGCACGCGAGGGTTTGATTATCAAGCGTAACAGCAAGAACCCAACACGTTTCTGCAGAATTAATCAACCTTCATTCGACCCCTCCCGTACACTATTTCATCAACCAACAAACTGACTCCATACACGAGTCGAAAAATGTCATTGAGAGTTAAAAGTGATACGTATACAGGGCAAACAGAATGAGTGGCAATACCAGTCATTCACGTAATCAATGTACAAACAAGTAATGACTCCCCCTTTTTTTTTCCAAAACTTCTTTGAAGGTCGTGACGTTTTCCACGAGCACGTCAAAGAATACAAACTTCACTAACGACGGAACTAACTTCCAGGTTTACCAAGAAAATGGAAAGGAAAAGGTTAGACTATACTAACATTGATAGTGTCACGTGCACTGAAATTCAGTAACAACATAAATACAAAACAAGCACTTTAACAGGAAGCTCTCAACAATCGAAGACATTCTATACTTCGCTTACGCCTAAATTTAAATACCCACGAACTTACCTTCCAGAGAAAAGAAGATTCTCCGGGGTTTTGTTTGGGAGAGGGTATTATAATCAGAATTCTGCACACAGGTGTTTAGCTAGGCTGTTAACAGTTAACAAGAGGTCAAATTCTGTTTTTACAATTTTAGAACGTCACTGGTAACTGTGATCATGTCACACCGGTGTTGAACATGTTCACCCCGATAACAGCTAGATACGTTAAGATCCCTATTGGAAGTCCTGACATGCATTCATGAAGGTTTAACTGCATGGCTGCGAGGCTTGATCGTGGTATCTCCGTATGCAAAGCATCCCCGTATGCAAAGCAATGAGACAACGAAGACTCTTAAGTGTAGCTAAATTAATTTTGTCAAGATTGAACACTATTAATTAAAAATTGAAAGGCGATTGTATAAGGACTTGCTGGTCTCGTCTCCGTCTGGCCTCTGCCTTTGACACGACTTTGAAACTTCCACCAGTGTCCATTATGATAACGAATTCTTCACTGTACGTAACAAAATCGCAACTCAAGGCGATCTTTAAAGTCACAATTTATTGCCGGGGGATCACGAGAAATAAATTTTAGTTAATCAACAACTTTTGTCTGAGCTCTGTACTATGTCCAGTGATTTCCACGTGCAACCTCACGTGAGCTGAACCCTAGGAACTGCTCATTGTTTTTTTTTGTCCAATCACAGGGCACTCTGCCAGGTTCCTTAGCTCATTTCATGTGCCTTGTGCATTGCTGGTAACCAATCAAATTGGCTGCGTGCGCAGTACACATAAATGCGCGCAGATATACTTAAATTGCGCAGCCTAGAGGGTAGAAATACGTGTGTAAGATATGTCAGAGATAGGTTTGAGGTTCGTTCTAAAGCTATGAGAACATTCCCCACAAGAGAAGAATGCAATGATAACATCTTTTGCATGCACCTTCAAGTAATATACAGTTGCTTGTATGTATGTATAAATGCAATGTGATTTACATTACTGTTTCGGAGACAAAATTAATAACGCTGGAACACCAGCCCATAATTGTGATGTTCAATAAACAGTTTTATTACCGGTATTTCCCTTCTCTCCTCATCTCTCTGCCTCCTTGCAGAAAACAGCTGTACCCCAGTAGAGTGCAACTTTATCATTTACTTAATCATCCTGATTACACTGCTGTAATTGTCAACCGTGTGAAATAAATTAAAAATTTAACACAAACTTTGTTTAGACAAGCCTTAAAGCTTAAAGGGCGAACAGCTTCTAATACCCCCAACAGTACCAGTGAACAATCAGATCTGAAGGTGATCAGAATACAGTTTCAGATCATCAGTAGGAAATTTACCAAATAATTACAATCTTCGACCAAGACTGATTGACAATTCCTTGACAAAGAGAAGTCAAATTTTGTACACATATGTAATTTAATACATCGTCAAATACTCCCACATTGTACAACAATAAGCATCATTATTTTGACACGTGAATAGAATTGCATGTTAGCTAATTGACTCAACGGGATGAGTTGTATTTTTTATTCACTTGACACAATCTAGAGTGTCTTTCATTGATTTTAGACAATGATAAATATTAACATCACATATCTTGGTAAAATAACATATCATACAACACAAAATAATTAAGTACTTCTTTAACTGTCTATCACCAAGGAAACGTAATCTCCTTGAAGTAAAGTAAACCTAACAAATTTTGTTTTTCCATGGGTAAATATTACTATTTTACCGAGGAGAACTTACTCTCCTTCATTTCCTTTGAACATGGTATTTTGTAAAAGTTAACACAGGTTGATAGATCCTAATGATAAACTCAGCTATCACAAAACCATGCCCTTAATAAATTTAATATTACTTAATGAATAATTCTTAAAATAATACTCTATTAGTATCAACTTTATAACCATTAATTTGAAAAATATCAACTACCAAAAATTTAAATTTTTTACTCAGCAAAAGCAGGAATGGCAACGACCATCTTAAGTTACCAGTTTGTGTTTAAGTCCTCCTTTTTACACTGTTCATAACTTTTAATTACTTTACAGTTTCGTACATTACAGTATATTACTGTTGTGACCGCTGCAATAGAGAGGGACTCGTCAATTTAAAGAACGATTATTACCTCGTTAAATTCCGGTTTTATTTTCTTGGGAAATTTCAGGGAAACGTTCTATAAATCGTTGATGATCCGTCAAGAAATTCAAAGCGATCATCATCATCAGTTCAAAACGAAAATGTACAACAGCGTGGCAAACAGAGCTATCGAAAACTGACAAGAAGCCACTGCGTGATGACCAACGAGAATGGCTCCAATTCGCATTTGTAAATAAGGATTGAAATTAACGGAAAACTAAGGGAATTTCTTTCAACATTGTTTCTAATCTCTTAGAGACAGACCACAACTTTTTTTCAACTTTCATTTGTGGAACAATCTGTTAGTATCTTAATATTTTCACTTCAGTGTAGGTACAGCTAATTCCAAGGCATCAAGCTGCGGACTAAATTAATTTCATTATGCGAATCTATTGCCATGAATTAAATTGTATAATTCATTAAACAATTTCAAAATTAAAATTGAGAGTTCATGGCCCACTGATCGACCCGGATCTTGTCACAGTTGATAAATTTTAATTATCACACAGTTTATTATACTTGTGGGCCATTCGGCCAATTTTCAATATATTTTCTCTATAACAGTACCAATTAAACCTGGTGCCATTACCGTCAGCCCTTATGTCTCCAGACCTTTCAGGGGACAATTCAGATTCATGTTTGTACAAATACATGTACTGTGACTATAAAAACGCCTCACCAGTCCAGCATTAATGGCCCAAATCAGCTTGCCTCGTTCTCAAAGGAGCCATTTTCTGTTGTTGTAATTTCGTCTACATTTTCCTCTGACCCAGTGAAAGACCCTTGAGTAAAGGAGGTTTTCGCTGTCTCCTCCTTTGCAAGGTAAAGCTGAAATATGGATAACATCAGTTAAAAGCTACAATCGATGACTGGTGATTTTATCGAGCTGAAACAAGCTACAAGCTATGGGAGTGATTGTGCAGTGTGCATGTTACACTGGACTGAATCTTAACATTTAGTCGAAAATAAATAGGCCTTTTGCAACAAACGATCACATGGTACAAAATCCGCCATGCTGGACGTTAAAACATCCGCACTAGGACGTTAAAACAAAGAGACCTTAACCAGTCAAGCTTGACTGATCTTTGCTATAATGTCCCAGTGCGGGAATAATAATAAGCTTGCCCTCCAGCAGGCATACATACTTTATTTATTCCAGAAGCAAATTATATATACAAATAATGACAAAGAATAAAAGTACTTCTAGAAAAGTAAGTTAGGAGGTTAGCCCTATGCAAAAACTCCCTCAATAACAAATTATATCACCATGTGATCGTTTGTTGCAAAAGGCCTATTGCACAAAACAAACCTCAGTTTCTAAATCTCGTGACCTCCTCGTCAAATCATTGATGATTTGATTTGTTTTCAAGTCTCTCTGCCTATACTCTTCCAGTTCTGCCTCTAATGCAATGATCTTGACGTCTCGTGGGGAGGGAGGAGAGTCGTCTTCTCGCCCACTCATCTCGTTAATAATGTGATTCTACAAACAAAAAGACATCCGTCGAGATAGCTTTTTTCCGCAAGAAAATAAACGAGATCCTTAAATTGGTGCTTGCACTTGATGAGCAACGCTTGTGTTTTTCTTCGCTTGTTGGACTTCTTGTGTCTGTTGTAAAGTACCGTTACATGTAGCATTCATACATGTACTCAACATTAATGCCTCTTCTGTGCTAAACTTTTGAATCAATGGGTCATATGAAAGCAAAATATGAAAACCGAAGTTTGTTGCCTTACTGATTTGTTGATTAATTTTTGTGCCTCCTTGCTCATGGCAGACCTACAGTCCCTAACACAACGGATATGAACACGGTGGTCTACTTGCTCGAATCTCACAGTTAACTTAATGAAAGCCACAAATTAAAAACCTTGAACATCGTGAGCTCTTCTATTCGTCTGTTGGCTTCTAAAAGAGCCCCTGTGGTTGCCTCATCACGTCTTCTTAACACTACTAGATCTCGCTTGAGAGCGTAGATTTCTTCCTGTTCCTGTGCCCGAGTAATTTGACCCTAACATTTAGAGAAACAAAGTTTAATGAAAACTCTGGAATGAGAATTCTACAACATAGTTATTGTAAGTTTCCTCCGTTAACAGAGTACAGGAATACTAAAGCTGGGCTTAACTCTTAATACACTGATTCAAATCCAGACAGAAGCATTTCTTCTGCCTTCCAAAGCCAAGAACAACCCCAACGTACCACCTTTGTTTTGCAGGAGAAGGGAAACAGTGGTAGCTGTAAACGGGGATATAATTTGTGTAGGACACGTACACTGTATATAGTTTGCTTTAATTCACTGCCGTTTGCTTGCAGCTAGCATTTTTATACTGTGTTTGCTTGCGGTTAGCATAATACTACTGTTTTCTTGCAGCTAGCATTTAAGGAGTGAAGGGCGCAGAGATTAAATGTGTCTGACATGAATATTATTATTACAGAAACTAAGAGGACTTATGCATCTAGTGGTGTGATGAGGATAGACGTTCCCATCCAAGTAATCGCGTGAAGTAACTTTGAGCGGGTACAATGTCTCTACGCTAAGCATATAAATCTTACTTGCACATGCAAAGGAAACGGAAACGTTACCTGTATTAGTCTATCTGCCAGATTGGCGCCCTCCTGCAGAACAGAGACCGAACAAAAGTTATATAACCCTTCGGTTTAAAGAAAGAAACCAATAAAATGATGCGTCTCCGACAAAAGACAAAATGACAGTAAGATACAATGTATGTCACATGAGTTTCATTAACATGATCACACAGATAGGTCAACTTAAAAACGTACATAAACATAGGCACGCAAGGCGTGCAAGAGTTATTTTTTTGTGAACTGAAAGGTTTTAGAGATAGCAGAATTAAATTGACGACATGTAAAATGTTTTACTAAACAAACTACACTAACCTGACACGTCTCCAAATTACTATAGATATCATCTTATTTCCTAACAGGCTATTTGATTCGTTCTTTGATACAACCCACACTGTGATGGTGTGACATGCGCACATGCATAACTCCCCATCACTCACCGATCTCATAGCCTTTTCAACCCCAAGAGGAATTTTTGCTCAAGTTAAGAGAACTTTTCGCTTTTTATACGAGTCGTAAGTTTACCCTTTTTACAAAACAACACTACTTCACCGAAAATAGAAAGAAAGACAAAAAAAAAACTTTCTGATACATTGAAAGTCGGATTTTGCACTTTAACTTGACGCCATGCAGTCTTCAAAAAATATCGAACTGAAATGAATGTCATCAACTAAAGCTATAAACTGCTACTGCAAAAACTTAATGAAAGCTTCTTTTCTGTTTAATATCCTGGAAACAATAGCCGACAATTTGTAAGCTCCAATTGAATTTATTCCCATATCAAAAATAGAAGTCTCAAGTTACCATTTATAACTATAATTAGTAGAATTCTACTAGTATACTAATGCAAATGCTGTAATCTGATTGGCTGAGCCATTGCACACTATCAGCCATTAGTGTGCAGTGGCTGGAACTCGTCTACGAAATGGCGACGTTGTTTTCGTTTTGCCAAAGTTTTGGAGGAAAATTTTGATGAAAATATATAATTAAAATCCTGAGAAGACTAAACGAAGGACATTTACGGTTTCTTGACTTGAAAAAGTAGAAATTGTTGAAAAAATGATGCGCGCGCGTGCACGACTTCAATTTTTTAATGCCAATTCAATCCGGGCGATCTTTTTAAGGTGCAAAGTTTAATAATACGTCGTAAAATAATTGAATACCGTTATTTGAAGTAAACTTTAGTAAGAATTCTACTAAAACAATTAGATTATTCGCTCTCGATTTCTATGAGGTGATAGTTGATTCGGCCTTCGGCCTCATCAACTATCACCTCATAGAAATCTCGAGCTCATAATCTAATTGTTAAATAGCAAACATCTCGTGCGAACGATTTTCTCCGACACGAAAAACAAAAGTGTCAAGTTACCATTTGTAACTAAAAATAGAAGCATCTCGTGGGAACAGGTGCTGACGATTTGTTAGCTCTAATTTAATTTACACCCTTGTGAAAAACAATAAGTGTCAAATTACCGTTTGTAACTAAAAAATAAAAATCTCTCTATATTTGTATGCAACAAGAACAAAACAATCGTTACCTATTGTAAACGTTCGAACTCTTTCAAATGAAAATAGTCTTGCCTCCCCTAAAACATTTCCTAAGAACTAGAAGCGACGATGCGTGACGTCTAATTGAATTTACTCCTTGTGAAAAACAAAAATATCAAGTTACCTTTGTAACTAAAAGTAACATCTCGTTTATTTGCATACAACTAGCTCACGCACTGTTTCAAACCTCAAGGCTCATCTTGTCCATAACTAAAATCCTCAACCTAACCCACCGAAAATGCCGAAGTAAACCCAATATATGAATACTTCCTCCTCTTTTATAGAAGAATAAATATGGTCATTCTGAACTGTATCGGGATCAGATCTTCTCATATATCGTTTACCTTTAAAACATGAAATTCGATTGGCTGTTTATAGTAGACCCGATCTGATTGGTGTGACATACATACATCTCTCACTCATTCACTCAGAATTTCATGTTTTAAAGGTAAACGATATATGAGAAGATCTGATCCCGATACAGTTCAGAATGACCATATTTATTCTTCTATAAAAGAGGAGGAAGTATTCATATATTGGGTTTACTTCGGCATTTTCGGTGGGTTAGGTTGAGGATTTTAGTTATGGACAAGATGAGCCTTGAGGTTTGAAACAGTGCGTGAGCTAGTTGTATGCAAATAAACGAGATGTTACTTTTAGTTACAAAGGTAACTTGATATTTTTGTTTTTCACAAGGAGTAAATTCAATTAGACGTCACGCATCGTCGCTTCTAGTTCTTAGGAAATGTTTTAGGGGAGGCAAGACTATTTTCATTTGAAAGAGTTCGAACGTTTACAATAGGTAACGATTGTTTTGTTCTTGTTGCATACAAATATAGAGAGATTTTTATTTTTTAGTTACAAACGGTAATTTGACACTTATTGTTTTTCACAAGGGTGTAAATTAAATTAGAGCTAAACAAATCGTCAGCACCTGTTCCCACGAGATGCTTCTATTTTTAGTTACAAATGGTAACTTGACACTTTTGTTTTTCGTGTCGGAGAAAATCGTTTCGCACGAGATGTTTGCTATTTAACAATTAGATTATGAGCTCGAGATTTCTATGAGGTGATAGTTGATGAGGCCGAAGGCCGAATCAACTATCACCTCATAGAAATCGAGAGCGAATAATCTAATTGTTTTAGTAGAATTCTTACTAAAGTTTACTTCAATAACGGTATTCAATTATTTTACGACGTATTATTAAACTTTGCACCTTAAAAAGATCGCCCGGATTGAATTGGCATTAAAAAATTGAAGTCGTGCACGCGCGCGCATCATTTTTTCAACAATTTCTACTTTTTTCAAGTCAAGAAACCGTAAATGTCCTTCGTTTAGTCTTCTCAGGATTTTAATTATATATTTTCATCAAAATTTTCCTCCAAAACTTTGGCAAAACGAAAACAACGTCGCCATTTCGTAGACGAGTTCCAGCCACTGCACACTAATGGCTGATAGTGTGCAATGGCTCAGCCAATCAGATTACAGCATTTGCATTAGTATACTAGTAGAATTCTACTAATTATAGTTATAAATGGTAACTTGAGACTTCTATTTTTGATATGGGAATAAATTCAATTGGAGCTTACAAATTGGTCGGCTATTGTTTCCAGGATATTAAACAGAAAAGAAGCTTTCATTAAGTTTTTGCAGTAGCAGTTTATAGCTTTAGTTGATGACATTCATTTCAGTTCGATATTTTTTGAAGACTGCATGGCGTCAAGTTAAAGTGCAAAATCCGACTTTCAATGTATCAGAAAGTTTTTTTTTTGTCTTTCTTTCTATTTTCGGTGAAGTAGTGTTGTTTTGTAAAAAGGGTAAACTTACGACTCGTATAAAAAGCGAAAAGTTCTCTTAACTTGAGCAAAAATTCCTCTTGGGGTTGAAAGGCTATGAGATCGGTGAGTGATGGGGAGTTATGCATGTGCGCATGTCACACCATCACAGTGTGGGTTGTATCAAAGAACGAATCAAATAGCCTGTTAGGAAATAAGATGATATCTATAGTAATTTGGAGACGTGTCAGGTTAGTGTAGTTTGTTTAGTAAAACATTTTACATGTCGTCAATTTAATTCTGCTATCTCTAAAACCTTTCAGTTCACAAAAAAATAACTCTTGCACGCCTTGCGTGCCTATGT
>JAHPZR010044596.1:0-23264 GCA_019787425.1 Platygyra sinensis | reverse complement strand
GACAAACCAGCTGTTATTCAAGGTGAAGAAGAGACATATCAATATTTACTTATGCCTGTTAGAACTAACGAATAGTGCTGAATAAAGAACCAGAAAAAATTAATCCAAATAATAATTCTTTAGGTATAAATTTTAAAAACTCTAAAAAAATAGAAAACTACATTACCAACAGTCACTACAAGTGGGTTGACGATGTTGTAACAGGACCAGTTTTAGGAGACACACTAGTGGTTTATGTTGATAACTCCAGAGTGAAAAAAATCGTGCAATTAGACGAACAAAACTTAATCATAAACATTGAGAAAAATACCAAAATAAGCCTTAAAAAGATAGATATTCAAATATCTAATCTCAAGCAATAATCTAGAAATCTAGTAAAATAGGAGTTCAGCAGGGGCTGTAACAAATAAATAGAAGCGTATCTTGGAGATAATTCGTGTCTAAAAAAGATTCAAATAGTTATGATTCAAAAGATATAAAAATTCTTGAGGGTCTAGAAGCAGTAAGAAAAAGACCAGCAATGTATATTGGTTCAACCGGACCAAACGGTTTACACCATCTTATCTGGGAAGTATTAGACAACTCTGTTGACGAAGCTATGGCTGGAAGGTGTTCAACAATTAAAGTCGCTTTGGAGAAAAACGGATCTGTTACGGTGGAAGATGATGGAAGCGGAATACCAGTAAAACCTCATCCGAAAACAAAAATTTCAGCACTTACTACAGTTTTAACAACGCTTCATGCTGGTGGAAAGTTTGAATCTGGAGCATATACTGTTAGCGGTGGCTTACACGGAGTTGGAATTTCAGTGGTTAACGCTCTATCAACCTTTGTAAAAGTCGAGGTTCAAAGAGATGGGTATTTTTGGAATCAAGATTTTGATTTAGGTAAACCAAAATCGAAAATTAAAAGAGGAAAGGTTTCGAAAAAGACCGGAACAAAAGTCAACTTTTAGCTGACCCTGAAATATTTGATGAAACACAAACTTACGACTATAACATTGTTTCCGAGAGACTGAGACAAACCGCTTTTCTAAATAAAGGCTTAAAAATAACCCTTGTTGACAACAGGGTAAAACCAGCAACAAAGGAACAGTTTCACTTTAAGGGTGGATTGGTTGATTTTGTTGAGTATCTCAACGAGGGATTCGAACCACTACACGATAAAATCATATCTTTTTCAGATCAAACAAAAGACTCAGAGATAGAAGTTGCTCTACAGTGGAAAAACGAAGACGATGTTACAGTAAAAAGTTTTGCAAACAACATCCACACACTTGAAGGCGGTACTCACGAAGAGGGACTTAGAACTGCAGTAACAAAAGCTATTAATGATTTCGCAAAAAAAAGAAACCTACACTCAGACATTTCACTAACTGGAGATGATATTAGAGAAGGTATGACAGGCGTAGTTTCGGTCAGAGTTAAAGAGCCACAATTTGAAGGTCAAACAAAGACAAAACTTGGCAACACGGAAATGAAATCCAAAGTACAGGTTTTAATTAATGATGAATTTCCAAAGTGGCTTTCAAAAAATACAAAAGAGGGCAGAGCTATTGTAGAGAGATGTGCCGTGGCCGCAAAAGCTCGCATGAGTGCAAAAAAAGCAAGAGAACTAACAAAAAGGAAAAGCATTTTAGAGACCTCTGGGTTGCCCGGAAAACTTGCAGACTGTTCATCAACTGATCCAACCGAAAGTGAACTCTTTATAGTTGAGGGAGACTCTGCTGCTGGTCCCGCAAAGCAAGCTAGGGACTCTAGGGTACAGGCCATACTTCCAATTAGAGGAAAAATTATTAATGTTCAAAAAGTTACCGAGAACAGAGCACTTCAAAATGAAGAAATTAGTGCGTTAATAAAAGCAATTGGTACTGGAATAAAGGCACAATTTAATGAAGAAGAGTCAAGGTACGACAAGATTATATTTTTAACAGACGCTGATGTAGACGGAGCCCACATTAGAACACTTTTATTAACCTTTTTCTTTAAATTTATGCCAGGTCTTATTACAAGTGGAAAAGTATGGATTTCAGAACCACCACTTTACAGGTTAAAAGCTGCTTCTGGAATCACCTACTTAAAAGACGATGAAGCACTAAACGCATTTAAAAAAGAAAACAAGAACAAAAAATTTGACATAAGCAGATTCAAAGGTCTGGGTGAAATGAATGCCGGAGAGTTGTGGGATACCGCAATGAACCCAGAAACAAGAACCCTTATTAAAGTAACTCTTGCTGATGCAAAAGGTGCAATGGCAAAAGCCTCAGACATGTTTGAGGTTCTTATGGGCAATGATGTTTCAAAGAGAAAACTGTTTATTGAAAAGAACGCAAAAGACGTAAGGTTCTTGGACGTATAATGCCAGCTAAAAAACCACCAGCAAAAAAAACCGCAGCTAAAAAGTCAGCTGCTAAAAAACCACCAGCAAAGAAGACAGCAGCTAAAAAGCCAGCTGCTAAAAAACCACCAGCAAAGAAGACAGCAACTGCAACCAAAGAGTCTAAACCAAAAGAAGCAATTACAAGCAACGGCACAATTGCAGTTGAAGATGAAATTTCAAAATCATTCTTAGATTATGCGATGTCCGTTATTGTTTCAAGAGCGTTACCGGATGTAAAGGATGGCTTAAAACCCGTTCAAAGAAGAATTCTATATTCAATGTATGAAACAGGAATTAGACCCACAGGTCCTTTTAGAAAATGTTCAAAGGTTGTAGGTGATGTAATGGGTAACTATCACCCTCACGGCAACGAAGCAATTTATGGAACCTTAGTTAGACTCGGTCAACATTTCAGTACAAGGTATCCGTTAATCGAGCCTCAAGGAAATTTTGGTACCCCAGACGATCCTCCAGCAGCGATGAGGTACACAGAGTCTCGAATGTCCTCTCTCTCATCCCAACTTTTAGATGGCATTGATGAAGATACTGTAAATTTTGAACCAAATTATTCGGGAGAAACCTCAGAACCAAAAGTTCTTCCAGCAAGGTTTCCAAACCTCTTAGTTAATGGAGCAGAAGGCATCGCAGTTGCAATGGCTACTAACATGCCACCATATAATTTACGTGAAGTTACAGAGGCTGTTAAGTTTGCAATCGCAAATAAGGACGCAAAGCCAAGAGACTTTTTGAAAATAATTACAGGACCGGACTTCCCTACAGGAGGTTTGGTCGTCGACACTCCAACTATCAAAGATGCAATTTTGAAGGGAAGAGGCTCTATAAAAATTAGAGCAGTTGCAGATGTGGAAGAACTCGGAAGAGGTCGGTCTGCGATTGTCGTAAAAGAACTTCCCTACCAAGCTTCTACAGATCGTATTATGGAGAAAATTGCCACACTTGTGCAAGATAAAAAACTACAGGGAATATCTGATCTAAGAAATGAAAGCAGCGATAGAAATGGTACAAGGTTGGTTGTTGAGCTTAAGAGAGATGCGGTTCCACAGGTTGTTCTAAATCAACTTTTCAAACAAACACAACTACAAGACACATTCTCTGTTAACTCGGTTGCTCTTGTGGACGGTGTTCCTAAGGTTCTCTCTGTTCCTGAGTTGATAAATTACTACATCGATCATCAAATTGATGTAATACAAAGAAGAACAAAATACAGACTAGACAAAGCTGAAAACAGACTACATATTGTCGAAGGTCTTCTTTTAGCACTTAACAAAATTGATCAAATTATTAAAGTCATTAAAGCATCTAAAGATGTCGATACAGCGAGAAAATCATTGATGACAAAATTTAAATTATCAGAAGTTCAGGCTTCACACATTTTGGACATGCCCCTCAGAAGACTTACAGCACTAGAAATGGAAAAACTTGAAGAAGAAAAGAAAGAGTTAAAGGAAACAATTAAAGAACTAGCAGCCATTTTGAAAAGCAGAGCCAAGCAAAACACAATATTAATCGAAGAACTAGAAGCCATTACTGACTTTGTTCACGGCATTCCTTCAGTGATTGTTGAGGACGATGGTGGTGGTATTAAACCAGAAAACTACGATTTAATATTTACCCCTTTTTGGCAAGAAGATGAGTCAAGAACAAGAAATAAAGGTGGTAAAGGCATTGGTTTAAGTATTGTTAAAAATATAGCTTTAAAATATGGGTGGACTATTTCCGTAGATAAATCCGAGCTTGGTGGAGCCAAGTTTATTATTAGTTTTTAAATACTTATTTTTGCCAACCACATTCCTGTAACAACGGCATTATGTCGTCTTTAGATTCCTTGAGCCCGCTTAAATCAACCTTGGGTTCTTGTTGGCTTGGATCAGGAACATTTAACCCTTTTTCTCTTAAGCATTTAGCTAGTTCAAGATTTTCATCATATATTTTCGCAAGCTCTTCAGGATTCAATGAAGATGAATCTGACCAGAGGTTATATTTGCTTATACAGTAATCAACATCTTCTCTTAGTTGCAGCCGTTCCTCTTTGCTGTTACTTAATTGACTAATTGTCGTTTTTAAATCTTGTATATCAAAAGGGGTAGCTATGTTGTATCCCATTTCTTCGTTTAAGCACTGTGTTAAAACAATTGGATAATCCTCTTCCGCTATAACAGAAGTGGTGGTTGTGTCATTTGATAGAGAGGCTACTCCTTCATCATTAGAGGTTGAACATAAGCTAAAAAGAAGGGTAAAAATTATTAAATATATTTTTTTCAATTTTATTTGTTTCTCAAGCCAAATAAGGGTCTTAGTGGCTTGATATTTTTTATGGCGTGATAAATCGTTAAAGAAAGAAAACAAATCAAAAACAGAGCAATTGGGAATTTAATGATTGGATGAATATTTATACCAGCAAAAAAATACATAACTGCCATTTGTACTGGTAGGTGAACAATGTAGACCGGATAAACTGCTGTTTTATAATAAGTAAGTTGTGGTGAGTCTTTGTTTAAGTACACTGCAGCGAGTCCTAACAGTGCAAAAATAAAATTAAAGGATTCAAAAGCTATGAGCCGGTTATCCAGGGCATAATCTTCTAAAAAACTGTTAAACCATCTGTAAAAATATGATGTCATACCAAGAGCTAGGTGTAGTTTCCAATTCTTTGCACTCGATTCCCAGAATGCATCACCTTGGGAAGTAAGAATGATGCCTATAAAAAACCATAAAAACCCGAGTACAAAACCGTGGTCCGTTAGTGCATATTCGCTGTAGTAATCTCCATATGTTTCGGTTCTGAATCTAGATAAATTTAATAAGTGTCCCTCAGCAATTATGGGTAATGAAAATAGAAACACTCCGCCTGGTTTGCTGAGTAGTGATGCGACAAAATTTTCTTTCGAAATAAAGTTCAAAATCGGAATAAGTACCAGACAGTAAATAAAAATATTAATCAAAAACCATAAATGTAGACCTTCGTATTCGAGAGCAAAGAAAACTGCATCACTAAACTCGTCCAAAAACCAATAGTCATAAAATCTACCAACAATGTAGGCTGACGAACTAGAAAACACCAAGGCTCCAAAAACCCATGGTAGGATAAGAATTTTTGATCTCTCTTTAAAAATTTGCATCCTAGTTCTCTTTCTGAATGAAAGTCGTAAAGCAATCCCTGCAATTAAGAAAACGAGTGGAATTCTCCAGTTGTTCATCAGGTTTAGTAATGGCCATATCCCGTCCACTACTCTTTTGTTCTGGATGAAAAATGCTTGTCTGGATAGAGAAGTAAATGAAATGCCAAGATGATAAAAAATAAGAAGAAACATTGCTATAGATCGCAACGCATCAATGTCATATCTTCTTTGATTCATATGAACAATGTTAGTGCGTAGATTTTGATTAATTAAACTGAAGCTTTTCTTTAAGATCTTCTGTAATTGGTGTGGGCTTCATTGTTGTTTGGTCGGTATATACATGAACAGCCTCACAAGAACTCACTAATTCATCAGAATCTTTTAAGAACATACCCATTACCCATGTGATGCTAGAGTTTCCTATTTCTTTAATTTTTGTTCCTATTTCTATTTCATGACCGTACTGGAGAGGCTTGTTGTATTGCACTTTTACTTGAACTGTATGAAAATCTTTTCTTGTCTCTTCAATATCTGTCCAGTAGTCATAATTTACATATTTAAAATAACCAGTAATTGCCTCGTCAAAAAACGACAGGTAATTAGCATTGTGCACCACACCTTGTGGGTCAAGCTCATAGTATCTTATACTCACAGACCAAAAAGCCTGAAAATCATTCCTTGATAAAGTGATTTTCGACATCTAGACAAATATTTGTGTTTTAGGTTCTATTCCACCAGTTAGTGGCATAGCGTACTCAAAAAATTCATTGGTAACATATGGTTTACTTTCATCTAAAAATTCTTGTGGCATGTCTTTTGTGTGTTTAGCGACCTTACTTAGCTCTACAACATCAACATCACAACTATATGTTTCTGATAACTGTCTTTTAAGAATTACGGAACCGCTTTGAGTCTCCTTTGACGCAACAACAGCATGTTGTCCTACTCTCTCTGCTTCTTCTGCATCTACTTCAGAGACATCAGCTAGAAAGGATCTTTGTAAGTATCCAAAGTATCAGCCCTAACTCTTGCTCCATCTATATGTTCTGAAACAATATTTGTTAGTGTATCGCCCAATGCTCCTGATCCTGATAGTTGAATGTTTCCATGACTATCTTTTTTTCCAGCTAGGCCGGACCCTGTTTCGCTTGCATAGGTTTGTAAAAAGTATTCTCCTTCTTCGTTATGAATCCCTTCTGAAACAGCAACTACACACCTTCCAAGTGAATCATAAACCTCTTTAACTTCCTTTAAAAATTCATCAATTTTGAACACTTTTTCTGGAACATACACTAAATGTGGTCCATCTTCTTCAGTAGATTTTCCTAAGGTACTCGCAGCAGTAAGCCACCCAGCATGTCTTCCCATTAACACATTTATCTTGATTCCTTTTAGGCTTCTATTGTCTGCATCATCGCCTTGAAAGGCATGTGCAACAAAACGAGCTGCTGATCCATAGCCTGGGCAGTGATCTGTTTCAAGTAAGTCATTATCAATAGTTTTTGGTATATGAAATGCTTTCATGTCGTATCCGATAGATTTTGCTCCTTCAGAAACTAGGTTTGCTGTTTCCGCAGAGTCATTGCCTCCTATATAAAAGAAGTTTCTAATATTTTGTTTTTCAAATATTGATACAAGCTGTTCTATGTCAGAGTCTGTAGGTTTTTTCCTCACTGAACCAAGTGCTGCAGCAGGTGTTTTACCCATTCCATAAAGTTGGGCTTCAGATAAATTTGATAAATCAACAAAATCTTCACTGAGCATGCCCGCTAATCCATGTCTTGCACCAAGAATTTCGTCGAAATCTGATTTGGTAGCCTCTTTAATAAACCCAACTAGTGATTTATTTATAACAGCTGTTGGACCTCCCGACTGTCCAATTACTGCTTTGCCTTTTGGCATTTTTTAACTCCCGTTTTGATATACAGATATAAAACTTAGGTAAGAGTTTGCTATTTCTGAAACAGCCTCTTCACGCGATTTCTCACCAGCATGCCATCCTTTTAGAGAATCCCAAAAGATAGATCTTCCAATTGCAAAACCCTTATATCCCTCAACTGATGATCCCGCTCGTAACCATTCATTAACTTTTTCATCATTTGCGCCTCTACCAAGAACAACTGCTATAACGTCTTCTCTGCCACCATCTTTGATTACTTTAGAAACGTTTTCATTGTCATCAGTAGTGTCTAGTCCTTCAATCTTCCAAATATCTGGGTCAGCTCCTCGCTCTCTCATCTCCTCAACTACTTGAACAGCAAGCTTTGGTCTAATTTCTGAGTCATATCTAGCCTGGTCGCCGCCAACACTTTCTAACTGTTGTTCGGATGCAGGAACTAAAAATTCTAAAAGAAATTTTCTTTCGTTTTCATCAAGCCAATCAGATAATCTTTTAATTCTTTCACCCTGAATTTGTCTAGTGTCTGCATCATCGTCTGGATTCCAACGAACTAAAATTTTTACAAAGTCTGCATTGACCTCTTTTATTTTCTCGCCAAAGTCGTCCCCGTATTCAAAGTCGAATACTTTCTGTCCAGACTTTTCCACAGGTGCAGCAAATTTAATTCCCATTTCTTTTGCTTTTTCTTGTACTTGTAATCCAAAAGCTTCATCGACTAATATTGCTGGGTCTCCACCAGAAATTCCTTTGTTTTTTGCTTCTAGAAATCCATCAAAGATTATGTCTTTCATTGAAGATACTCTTGCGATTTCTTCATCGGTTGGTTCTCTACCTTCAACTCCAAGTAAGCCTTTGGTTAAAGTTCCCCTGTGGTCAAATGCTAAAATGTATAAGTCGTTTGAATAACCCTTCATGATGTTTAATTAAACCCTTTCTTTTGTATTAATTCTATTTGAGAAAAATACAATCATTACCAAAATCAATAATGATATTAATAGCAAATAATCCGAATATGGGTTGGTTTGAGCACTTTCTTCAAATGTTAAAGCAATCTGCTCAACTAGCTCCACTGTTGTCGTTCCCCAGTTATTAGCTAAGTTTTCATCAAGAAAGTAAACATTAGATTTCTCAATTGCATCTATGTCCTCCCAGCCCATGCGTGTTGATAGGTCTTTATTCAAATAATCAGAGTGGCCTATGACTATATACTCTGGGTTAGACTCAATGACTTGTTCTTCTGTTAGTGCCGGATAGCCACTTCCATAAGGGTCTTCAATGTTGTTTGCAATATTTACAACACCCAAAGAATTGTAAATCTGGCCAATTAGCGAGTTGGAGTTAACGCTGTAAATGCCGTAAGAATAGCCTATTTCGTGGTATACAGAAGTATTTCCAAAGTTTGCATTGTCTAAAATCCTGTTTATCTCAATTTTCATATCTCTTGTAGTTGAAAATGCTTCACTCTTTTTGTTAACAAGTGATCCTATTGTTTCAATTTGTGAGTAAACATCTTCAAAGTTTTTTGCAGGAGGTAATAACACATAGTTTATTTCCTGATTTTCTAATCCTTCCACAATCCCATTGAAGTCAAAGGCTAAAATCACCACATCTGGATTTAGTGGTTCAAGTTCTTCGGCTGTTACTGTGTACGCATCTATTACTTCAACCGGAAAATCAACTTCTGAAAAAGAATCGACAGCAATTAATGTCTCCTCTGCTTCTAGGGATTGTATTATCTCTGTGTGGGTCGTAGACAAAGACACCACTCTGATTTCTTTGGATGCTTCTTGTGTTACATTCGAGCACATCGAAAATAACAAGGCAAGAAAAATAAGTTTAAATTTCATAAATTCCTTTCTTACCTTGAGAAAATGTAAGAAATTTTAGAAACTTCATTCCTTCTCTCGAGGATTGTTGTTTTACAAATACTGAAGGCGACCTGACTTATCTTTCGAATCACAGTTGCGGGACAGTGTTAGGTTTACACTAACTTCGCTTCATTATTCTTTTAAGATACTAGCAGGTTAAATAGAGTCGTCTTCTTCGTTTTCTACGTTTTTTAATACATCCATTAATGTTGGTTCTTCAATATCCCTGGGCACATCTGGCCTTGGAAGGTCTGATGTAGATGGTGTCTGTTCTGCTGTTTTTTCTGCTCTTGCTTTTTTTATAGAATTTACAAATGACATCATAACTGTTTCTTTTGATTCATTGCTTGAAGCATTCTTAACTTTCTGTGGTTTTTCTGGAGCATCTAAGTGTGACTCTTCGAGGACAACAACTTCAATACCTCCGACTAAATCTGACACTAAATTGTAAAAAAACGCACCCACTGTAGCTATTGCGGTCTGAGTCAACATATAAACAGCTGCGAGGGAAACTAAACCAGTAAATAGTGGCTCTATATTTGCGACCAGAGAAGCGTCTTGATCTAATAGTGCAAGTCGTCTTGCAATATCTTCTAGTCCTTGTGGAACTCCAGCATTTACTAACAACACCCACATAATTGAGAAGCCAAGAACTACTGTTAATGCGACGACAAAGTTAAGCACAAGAGTGACTTTTAAAACTGTCCACGGATCAATCTTTCGAATTATTCTTCTAACTCTATTTACACGAACCATAATTAACTTTAATTGGTATGAAAGCTGATACTTCTTCCTCAGAAGAAAGCTTCATAACCCTAACTCCTTGTGCTGCTCTACTCATTTGTTTAATTTGCTTCACTGCACATCTTATTGCAGTACCGCCTGTACTCATAAGCATAACCTCAGTATCTTCATCTACAGATCTGGCTCCAACTAAATTTCCTTTACTTTCCGTAATTTTAAGAGCTTTCACTCCCATGCCGCCTCTTCCTGCTCTTCTAAATTCATCAAGTTCGTACGTTTCCCATATCCCTTAGCGTGTAATAAACAGAAGAGTTTCATCTCTAGAGGTAGCTGCACCTACAAACCTTATCTCCCTCTCTAAGTTTTATTCCCCTCACACCCATTGCTGTTCTTCCTTGGGGTTTAAGGTTGGTCTCATCAAATCTAATTGCTTGCCCGTTTGAGATACAAGTATGACATCTTCTTTACCAGAGGTCGTTTTTACAGAAACAACCCTATCTTCGTCTTTTAGTTTTATTGCTTGTAAGGATTTATAATTCGAATCAAAATCCTTAAAACTAGATTTTTAACTGTTCCTTTTTCTGTCATTATTAGTAAAAACTTCTCAGTTTCATAGTCTCTTGTGTCAATAATTGCTTGCACCTTTTCGTCTTGTCCCATCGAAAGAACGTTTTGAATTAAAGAACCTTTTGCTGTTCTGTTGTTTTTGGAATTTCATGTGCTTTGGCCCGATATACTTTTCCGCGATCTGTAAAAAATAAAAGATATGAGTGTACAGAAGTAGAAAGAAGATGCTCTATGACATCTTCATTTGATGAAGCAGCTTTAACTCCTTTGCCTCCTCTGCCTTGCTTTTATATGAAGTTGATGGTACAGATTTTACATATCCATTTGC
Source organism: Platygyra sinensis (assembly GCA_019787425.1). NCBI lineage: Eukaryota > Metazoa > Cnidaria > Anthozoa > Scleractinia > Merulinidae > Platygyra > Platygyra sinensis. Next base: position 12,338 of record JAHPZR010044596.1, on the reverse strand, counting down.
CGATACCGATACAATGATTTCTTCATCTTCAATAAGATCTTCTATTGAAACTTCCCCAACGTCTGGAACAATTCTTGATCTTCTTTCGTCGCCAAATTTCTCAGTAATTGCTTCTAATTCTTCGATTAAAATCTTATCTTGTTTTGCTCGACTTTTTAAAATTGAAGTTAGTTCTTTGATTGTTTCCTTCAGGTCTTTTTTTCTTCTTCTAGTTTTTCCATTTCAAGAGCGGTTAGTCTCCTAAGCGGCATATCCAATATGTGAGAAGCCTGTATCTCACTAAGTTTAAATTTTGTCATTAAAGATTTTCTGGCTGTGTCTACATCTTTTGAAGCTTTTATGACTTTAATAATTTGGTCAATCTTTTTTAAAGCTAGAAGCAAGCCTTCTACTATATGGAGTCTGTTTTCGGCTTTTTGTAGTCTGTGTTTTGTCCTTCTTTGTATTACATCAATTTGATGATCAATATAATATTTAATTAACTCAGGAACTGAAAGTACTTTTGGAACTCCTTCAACAAGGGCTACTGAGTTTACGGAAAAAGTGTCCTGTAGTTGAGTTTGTTTAAAAAGTTGATTAAGTACAACTTGTGGAACTGCATCTCTTTTAGCTCAACAACTAACCTGTTCCGTTCCTGTCACTGCTTTCGTTCCTAAGGTCAGAAATTCCCAAGAGTTTCTTGTCTTGAACAAGTGTTGCAATTTTTTCCATAATTCGGTCTGTAGATGCTTGGTAGGGTAATTCTTTAACAAACTATTGCAGACCTGCCTCTGCCTAGTTCTTCTACATCAGCAACAGCTCTTATTTTGATTGATCCTCTTCCTTTTAATATTGCTTCTTTAATTGTTGGTGTATCAACAACAAGACCACCTGTTGGGAAATCTGGTCCTTTAATTATTTTTAGATAATCTTTTGGTTTAACATCCTTATTTTCAACAGTGTATTTAACAGCTTCTGTTATCTCTCTAAGGTTGTATGGTGGCATATTTGTTGCCATTGCTACAGCAATTCCTTCTGCACCGTTAACAAGTAGGTTGGGAAATCTTGCAGGTAAAACTTTTGGCTCTGATGTTTCGCCTGAATAGTTTGGTTCAAAGTTTACAGTGTCCTCATCAATTCCATCCAACAATTGTGATGAGAGAGACGACATTCGTGATTCTGTATACCTCATAGCTGCGGGTGGGTCATCGGGTGTTCCAAAGTTACCCTGGGCTCGATAAGTGGATATCTTGTACTAAAGTTTTGTCCAAGCCTTACTAGTGTTCCGTAAATTGCATCGTTTCCGTGGGGGTGATAATTACCCATTACATCACCAACTACTTTTGAACATTTTCTAAATGGACCTGTTGGTCTTATCCCTGTCTCATACATAGAATACAAAATTCTTCTCTGAACTGGTTTTTAAACCATCTTTAACATCTGGCAAAGCTCTTGATACGATTACAGACATTGCATAATCTAAAAAAGACTTCGATATTTCGTCCTCTACAGCAATGGTTCCATTTGATATGTTGCCGGTGTTTTTTTCTTCTTTCTCAGATTTTTTAGCTGCTGGTTGTTTTTTAGCTGCTGGTTTTTTAGCTGCTGGTTTTTTAGCTGCTGGTTTTTTTGATGGTGGTTTTTTAGCTGGCATTATACGTCAAGAAACCTTACGTCTTTTGCATTTTTTTCAATAAAAAGTTTTCTTTTTGAAACATCATTTCCCATTAAAATTTCAAACATATCAGAAGCTTTTGCCATCGCACCTTTAGCGTCTGCAAGCGTAACTTTAATTAGGGTCCTGGTATCTGGATTCATTGCAGTTTCCCACAACTCTCCAGCGTTCATTTCTCCCAACCCCTTAAATCTGCTTATATCAAATTTTTTGTTTTTGTTTTCTTTTTTAAATTTATTTAGTGCTTCATCGTCTTTTAAGTATGTTATTCCTGATGATGCTTTTACTCGATATAGTGGTGGTTCTGATATCCAGACTTTTCCACTTGTTATCAATCCAGGCATAAATTTAAAAAAGAATGTAAGAAGTAGTGTTCTAATGTGTGCACCGTCAACATCAGCATCTGTTAGAAATATTATTTTGTCATATCTTGACTCTTCTTCGTTGAATTGAAGTTTTATACCGGTACCAATAGCCTTAATTAGTGCACTTATCTCTTCATTTTGAAGAGCTCTGTTTTCTGTGACTTTTTGAACATTTATTATCTTTCCTCTGATCGGGAGAATTGCTTGTACTCTTGAGTCTCTTGCTTGTTTAGCAGGACCAGCTGCTGAGTCGCCTTCTACAATAAACAACTCGCTTTCTGTTGGGTCTGTTGAAGAGCAGTCTGCAAGTTTTCCTGGAAGACCTGAAGTCTCTAAAATGCTTTTACGCTTAGTGAGCTCTCTAGCTTTTTTTGCACTCATTCTTGCTTTTGCAGCAACTGCGCATCTTTCTACTATTGCTCGACCTTCTTTAGTGTTTTTGGTTAACCATTTGGAAACTCTTCATTAATTAGGACTTGAACCCTTGATTTCATTTCAGTATTTCCTAATTTTGTTTTGTCTGTCCTTCGAATTGAGGTTCTTTTACCCTTACAGACACCAACACCTGTAAGCCTTCTCTTATGTCGTCTCCTGTTAAAGATATGTCCTGAATGAAGATTTCTTTTTTTTGCAAAGTCGTTAATTGCTTTGGTAACTGCTGTTCTTAGCCCTTCTTCATGAGTACCACCCTCTAGGGTGTGTATGTTGTTAGCAAAGCTTTTTATTGTTACGTCGTCTTCGTTTTTCCACTGGAGTGCAACCTCGATTTCTGAATCTTTTGTTTGGTCTGAAAAAGAAATTATTTTTTGATGTAGTGGATCAAAACCGTCATTTAAATACTCAACAAAATCTGTGAGGCCACCTTTATAGTGATACTCTTCTTTTGTAGGTGGCTTAACTCTGTTGTCAACAAGTGTTATTTTCAAACCTTTGTTAAGAAACGCAGTTTGTCTAAGTCTTTCATCAACTATGTTGTAATCATATGTTTGAGTCTCATCAAATATTTCTGGATCTGCTAAAAAGTTAACTTTTGTTCCTGTTTTTTTTGAAACTTTTCCTTTTTGATTTTGGATTTTGGTTTTCCCAAGTCAAAGTCTTGATTCCAAAAATGACCGTCTCTTTGAACCTCTACTTTAACGTATGTTGATAGAGCGTTAACAACAGATATTCCAACTCCATGCAACCCACCACTAACGGTATAGGCTCCCGATTCAAACTTTCCACCAGCATGAAGTGTTGTTAGTACTGTTGTGAGTGCAGATATTTTTGTTTTGGGGTGCGGTTTTACTGGTATTCCGCTTCCGTCATCTTCAACAGTAACTGAACCGTTTTTTCTAGACTAACTTTTATCTTAGAACATCTTCCAGCCATAGCTTCATCAACAGAGTTGTCTAAAACTTCCCAAATTAGGTGGTGTAATCCATTTGGACCCGTAGATCCGATATACATTGCAGGGCGCTTTCTAACTGCTTCTAGACCCTCAAGAATTTTTATATCTTTTGAATCATAACTATTATTTGAATCTTTTTTAGACACGAACTATCTCCAAGATACGCTTCTTTTTGCTTATATTACAGCCCTTGCTGAACTCTTATTTTACTAGATTTGCTGATTATTGCTGGTTATTATCTACTTGAATATTTCAGTTTTTTTAACTTTATTTTTGTATTTTTTTCTATGTCAACTAATAGCTTTTCTTGTTGTAGTTCGATTAGGTTTTTCAATCTTTTTGAGTCAACATAGAGGATTAACTCATCCCCACAACAGGTCCCGGTATGATTTCGCTGTAAAGTTGGTCTTCTCGTTTTTAAAGTGTTTTCTAATCTTTTCGGATTTTGAAAAGTCAATACCTGAGTCGTTTGGATTAATTTTTTGGGGTTCTTTGTTGAACATTTATTGGTTTGTTCTAACAGGCATAATAAATACTTGTAGTGTTCTTCTTCTCCTTGAATGACAGCTGGTTTGTCATTTCCAGAAAACCTTAGATAAGCTTTGTTTCCTTCTCAGAACTTCAATGCCTTGAATCAGATAGTTTGGGTTAAACGATATCTCAAAACCAGAAAATGTCTCCTACTTCAAGTCCTAATATTTTTATGTCTACCACTTCGTTGCCTCCACCAATGTCTTTGTTGGTAGACGAGATATTAAGAGTTTTGTCGTCCACCACCTTAAGGGTTACGGGTATGAAACCCTCTGCGACAACAGTTGATCTGTCTAGTGATTCCAATATAGATTTTTTATCAACTTCTATCGAAAAAAGATTTTCTTAGGAAACAACATTTTATACTCTGGAAACGTTCCTTCTAGTTTTCTTACTGATGTGTAATATCTTTTGTTGTAAAAATGTAGTTCTCTTTCTGTTGAGTTTATGTTTATTTCCTCTTCGCTGTCTTCAAATATTTTTATTGTTTCGTTTAAAGACCTGAATGAAACAATTCCTGCGTCGGAGATTGGAAGGTCAAAACGGTATTGGTTGCAAGCCTGTAGCTGTCGGTTGAAACGAGGTTTGTTTCATTGTTTTCGTTATCGAAGAAAACTCCTGTGAGTATTGGTTTTCCTCCCTCTGGAGATGCTGCTACACCTACTTTTTTCAAGTGCATCAAAAAGGTTTGTTGTTTTAAGTTGTTTGCTTTCAGAGATGTTGTGTTGTTCTTCTAGTAGTGTTTTGGGATAAGTTAAGTGATCTAGTTTTCTAAGCCTGTATTCTGTTTTTTTTGTTTCTACTTGATCTCGTTCCCTATGTCTGAAAAAATAACTTCTCCTGAGGGTAGTTTCTTACGACTTCTGAAAAAATTCTTGCATTAACGAGGCATTCTCCGTCGACAACAGACTCTACTTCAAAACTGGCTTTTATAACCAGGTCCAGATCGGACCCTGTTAACTCACAAGGTTTCTCGTTAGTTTTTATATAAAGACCTTGGAGTGCTGGGGTGGAGGGTTTAACATCAACAGCTTTCGACACTGTTAAAACATATTCTTTTATACTCTTAGCTGTTGTTTTAAATTTCAACAAATACCTCTTATTCTTTTATATATATAACAATAATAAAGCTGTTTAAAGTGTTTGAAAAACAGGAAAACACCTTAAAAGGCTTAAAAAACACATTAGTAGTTTTCAACATTCTAAACACCAACAAACTTCGTTGAATTGTTTATCTATTTTGTTGTTGAAAATGTTAACTTCTTTTTTAAACAAACTTGAACCTTCCACCTTCTTTATAGAAGAGAGAACCGTTGAGTGAGATCTGTTCCCACATATAAACCAATTTGATTTAAGGAAGTACTCAGTGTGTTTCCTCATCAAGTAAATAAACAGATGTCTAGCGTTGCTTACAAGTTCACTTCTGTTTTTTGAAAGAACAAGCCTTTCGTCAACCTGGTAAACCTCCGAACAGTATTTTAGAATAAACTCCGGAGTCAACTCCATAATCTTGTTGTTACTATACATTGAAACGAGCTCAGATATGTATTTGTTGTTACTTACACCAGTTTGTTTGTTGATAATTAGATTGTTAACAACACCATTTATTTCTCTAAAGCTTTGAAATTCCAACGAAAGCAACATTTCTAAATCATTTTTAGAAAACAACAAACCTTCAAATTCAACATTGTTCTTTTTTAAGACTTCAGAAAAAATTTCCCTATCAGGTTTTTCTATGTCTGTTACTAGTCCGTTTAAAATTCTAGAAACCAAACGATCCGGGAAACCACTAAGTTCTTGGGGTTTCTGGTCGGATGCTAAAACCACAGACTTTGAATTGTTTAAAAAATAGTTAATTGTATGAAAAAGTTCTTCAGAAACACCTTTTTTTCCTACAAAAAACTGAATATCGTCTACTAATAATATATCTACAGACCTAATTTTCTTTTTAAAAGTTGTCTATGTCATTATTTTTATACCGAAATATATGACTCAAGAAAAGACTCAGAGTCAATATAAAAAGAGGAATTGCTGACGACCTCAATGGTTTTTCAAAAGGTGGGTTTTGCCAACCCCTGGTTTACCATAAACAAAAAGTGGTTGAACCGTTTACCGGGATGTTACAACAGTTTTTAGCAGCAGTTATTGCCAGATTATTACAACCTCCAACAAACAGCTCATCAAAAAGACAAATCATAAGCGTGAGTCTCAACAAGCATATATCTTGCTTTACCAACTCATGCTTGTTTCTACACTTACCTTCATATACATTGTTTTATAGACAAGTTTTTATCAACAACAAAAACACAATCAGCAAACTTGTTGTTGTTTTAATTGATAATGACTTATTTTATGTGAAAAACCTTCTTTTCAATAGATGATTTTAATAAACTCAGAATTAAACAATGAAGTACAGAGTCGTTGCTCATCCTTTATTTCGAAGACAACCTGTTCTAACCAATATCTATCTGTCTTGTTGGTCAAACTCATTGTTTAAATAAGCTTTAAACTCATCAAGCTTACGTATTCCCTAACTCCGCTTACAACCAATATAAACTTAACGACAGCGTAAAAGATTTCATAGAGTGTGAAAAACAGATTAAAATTTCACAAGTGTTTAAAACTTTAAAAACCCAATGAACATGAGTTAAACGTTAAACAACTATACAAATTAACTTAACAAAGCTTGTTGTATAGAACCTAGTTAGTTTGTTTTTCGCGAGCTAAAAAATCCTTTTCGCGAACTAATTAAAAAATAATTTTTTGGTTTGTTTAATTAATCTCTTCATTTATTGTTAGTTAACAGGTATAAAATGAAAAGAACTTATCAACCTAGTAATAGAAAAAGAAGCAGAAAACACGGTTTTAGATCAAGAATGCGAACCAGAGCTGGTCGCGAAATTCTTAAAAGAAGAAGAAAAAAAAGGTCGTAAAATTATATCTGCCTAGGTTTTTAGTGAAGTTTACTGCACTAAATAAAAAAAGTCATTTTGAAAACCTAAGAAAGAAGAATTTTGCTATAGCAGATAAAGGCGTAAAGGTTTTTGTTAAAGAGAATACTGTTGTACAAACAGACTCGGTATAAGCATTTCAAGCAAGCACGCCAACGCTGTAAACAGGAATAGATTTAAAAGAAGGACTAAGAGAAGCAGTCAGGGGTTTCAGAACAGAGTAAAATTTAGACATTTTGGTTGAGGGAAGTCAAAGATTCAGCGAAGCTTAAATCATTGAAATCAAGAACATATTAACTAGACCCCATTGCTTTAAGACATAAAAATGAAAATTGTACGGTTTTGTACTTCAGGATGTAGATCTCTACTTGCATACCTAGGGTTAGGCAGGGGTAATTGCTTTATACTACCCAACCTGTTCACAGGAAATTATCTTGAAAGCCTTGAGACAAAACGGTTTTTTTAGGACCACACCTGTTGTTTTAAAAAGAATAGCAATTTGCAACCCAATATATAAGAAATTTGGTAAAAATTGGCAATATTAGAACCATTTGCACTCGCTATAGGGTTTTTACTCTCTATGTTTATGACTTTACCGCATTCATATGGATTTGCAATTGCTATTTTGACAATAATAATTAATGTCATAATTTTCCCACTTACACTTCGACAAACCAGATCTACTAAAAGAATGCAAGACGCACAATCAGATATTAAAAAACTTCAGAAACAGTACAAGGACAACAAAGAAGAGCTCAACAAAGCAATGGCTGCTATGTATAAAGAAAAGGGAATCAACCCTCTAGGTTGCATACTTCCTCTCATCAGTTCAGATGCCTATATGGTTTGCTTTGTTTAGAGTTTTAAGAGAACCGCTTAGTTTTATTCCTTCAAGCTCCTCTAGTTCTTTTAAAAGATCTTGAAGTAAGTACAAGTCTTACGTTTTTTAATATGGACCTCCAAATTCCACCCTCAGAAGTTGCGGGTTGGGTTGACAGGGTTCCATATTTAGTACTGATTTGTTTGTTATTTTGACAGCTTTATATCAGCAACAACAGATAACAAAGAAAACAGGTAAAAGCGACAATCCTCAAGCCCAACAAATGCAAATGGTGGGAAAAGTAATGCCAATATTTTTTGGATTTATATCTTGGACATTACCCACTGGTCTAGTTGTCTACTTTCTAACAGGAAATATATTTCGAATAGGTCAACAAGCATTGATTGTTAAGCTAGACGACAGCGAAGAGTTAAAAAAGAAGAAAAAAAAGAGAAAACAATGAAGATCACAGTCAAATCCAGTTCAAGAAGATCCTCGCAAAAACCGCAAAAAAAGAAGGAGAAAATAGTGGCAAAAACAAATGGGTTGAAGTTGAAGCCAGATCGATTGATGATGCAATAAAAGCAGGTCTAAACGAATTAAATTTAGAAGATGCAACTCAAGCAAATATAAACATACTACGAGAACCAGAAGGAGGAGTATTTGGCGTAGGTGGCACAAAAGCGCTTGTAAGAGTTCTGTAAGAAACGGTGGTTCGAGAAACTATCAAACAAAAGACGCAATAATAACGAAACAACATTCGAAAAACTCCACTAAAAACGGGTATAAAAAGCAATATGATTCCAAAAAAACCAGGGTTGAGGCAGATAAAGACGAACAACTCAAGGTTTCAATTGATTTTTTGAAGGACTAGTTAAGTCTTTTGGTCTCAACGGTGATGTTGAAGGAAGCTTGGAAGATGATAATCTAGTAGTCAAAGTTATAGGAGAGCAAACAGAAGCTCTTGTTGGTGACAAAGGTTTTATCATTAGATCTTTACATGAACTAACAAGAACAGTAGTGCAAAGAAAAACAGGTGCAGGAACCAGACTCAGGCTTGATGTCGCTGATTATGCAACAAAACGCAAAGAAGCGCTGACAATATATGCAGAAAGATTGAGTAAACAAATTCTTGAAGACAAACAAGAAGTTATGTTAGAGCCAATGAACTCTGTTGATAGAAAAACACTCCACGACGCCGCGGCAACTTTTGACGGAATTAGGTCTTATTCTGAAGGTAGAGAACCGTATAGGTCAGTTGTTTTTGCTCCCGAAGAAGAAGAATGACCTTCGAGCCCCAAATTCCAGATTGGGGTAATGAGTACAAAAACTATCTTGAAAGGCTCAAAAGCTATCATGATTGGTTGTGCAAAACAGGCATAAACAATGGATTAATAAGTGAAAAGCCCTTGCAGTACATATGGGACGAATTCATAGTCCACTCGTTGTATTTTGGAAAAATACTGCAAAATATTAAAAATAATGATAAAAACATATACGACCTAGGCACAGGCGGTGGAATTCCTGGAATTCCTATTGCTTTAACTAACCCAAACAATTATTCACGCTTGTCGACATAAGCGAAAGTAGAGCTTTTGAACTTCAAAGGCTAAAAAATATATTAAATTTAGAAAATGTTGAAGTTCTTAATGAGAGTGCCGATGCCGTTTTAACAGATAACAACACGTACATTTCTCGCTGCTTTATCTCATCAAAAGACGTTTTGAAAAACATAAAACAATTAAAAAACGTAACATACATAGTCTCTTCAAACGGAGAAAATTTAAACGAAAATAAAGATAAGTTTCACGTGAAACAGAAAAATTCACCATTAATTCAACAAACATAAGACAAATTGATGTTATAATGTTAAGTGAAGGTTCTTACAATATTGTGCCAAAAGGTGGAGTTGGTAAAACAACTTTTGTTGTAAATTTAGGAAAACTACTTTCACACAAAGGCCACAAAACTCTATTGATAGATACCGATCCTCAAGGAAATGTATCAACATACCTAAATTTTGATAAAAACTCTAAAGAAGCGCTAAACACAACAGATTTATTTGAAAACAGGCTAGATAAAGAAATTATGAAAGTTTCTGAAAGTCTTTATTTGATTCCTTCAAATAAATCAATAACTAAGCACAGTAATGAAAAAATTATAGGTGGATCAAAACTCATGAAACATAAAAACTTTTTTAGGGAAAAGGGCTTTGACTTAATTTTGATTGATACCCCACCAACGATAAGCTCTTTAACACAAGAGTCTTTAACAATAAGTGATTATTACTTGATACCATCAAAACCTGAATTTTAGCTGTAGAAGGAGTTTCTCAAGCAATGGATTTGCAAAGGAAACAATAAATAACGTTATCAAAGCGGACCCTATATTTTTAGGTGTTGTTTTAAACCAAGTTGGACACTAGAAGATCAAGCTTTCAGTCCTTCGAAAACGAACTCAGGTTTTTATTGGCTGACAAACTTTTAATTCAAAAATTTCCCAATTAACTGAAATAGCTGACAGCCCATTCTATGCTAAGACCGTGCTTGATTTCAATGAAAACAGCAAAGCAAAGCTTGAATTTATTGAGCTTTCCGAAGAAATTTTTGAAAAAGTGGGATTATGAAACGTACTTTAAGCGACCTAATAACCAATAGCGATACTAAAGATCTTGTGATAAAAAATGTGAATATTGACTCTATTAAGGAGAGTCCAACCCAGGCCCGTAAAAAGTTTGACCAAAAAAAATTAGAGGAATTAAGAGATTCGATATCTAAAAATGGAATACTCCAACCACTTATTGTTCAGAAGCTTGAAAACAATCAATATGAACTGATTGCCGGCGAGAGAAGACTGAGAGCATCTAAAATGCTTAAATTAGAATCTGTTCCCTGTCTTATAAAAGACGTAAGTCAAAGAGATGCAGCAGTTCTTGGAATAGTTGAAAATATTCAAAGAAGCCAGTTAAATTCAATTGAAGAGGCTCTGGCTTATAAAAATCTAAAAGAAAACTATGAACTTTCTAACGATGAAATAGGCTTTTTAGTTGGTAAAAGTAGACCTCACATTTCTAACATGCTTAGGATTTCTAATCTAAGCCCAAATGCTCAAAACGCTTTAAGTAACGAAGAGGTCTCGTTTGGCCAGATCAAACCAATTATAGTTTTAGAGCACAGCTTTCAAGATAAGATGCTGAAAGACATAATTGCATTAAATCTTTCTAGTAGAGACCGTAGAAGAAAAAGTTCGTCAACTCCACGGTACTAACTCAGACGAAGAGTCTTTTCATTATAAAAAATATGTTGGAAAATCTGCTTGGAACAAAGGTCACATTAAAAAAAGTAAAAATAAAACAAAAATAAGTTTTACATTAAATTCAAAAGAAGACCTTGATTCTTTTATAAAAAAAATCTCTAATCTTTATAAATTTCTTTTAATTCCTCGAGTACGCAAGAAAGTAAATCAATTATTGCATATTGGTAAAAATTACCATTTATTACTAAAGTGACGGATTTGGTATTTTTTTAAAACAGACAAAGACCTGCCCTCTGCAACAAATCCCATTGAGGATTCAATCTTTCTTGAGATTCTTTCACCAATTGAACTTGATGAATGTTTACCTTGGAAAAAATTTACTTTTAACTCTGCAGAGTTTCTTAAACTCAAAAACAAAGTGGGATTAACTTTGTTTACGTACTCGATGCTATTTTCTTCACAGCGTCCTTGTGTAATTTCTGAAGAAAAAGAAATATAAAAGTTGTTTTCATTACAGAAGTCTTTATTTTTTGATATAAAACCTATCTGTTCTTTATAATTTCCTCGGTTTTCTATGTCAAAACAGATTGAAAGATTGCTAGAACTTCCTTTTAAAGGTTTTTACAGCCTCATTCAAGAAGTATTCATTGTTGGCCTTAGTAATTTTTTAATTTCAGCTGCTGTTTCTAGGCCTACCGTACCATCAACGGACAATCCTCTATTTTCTTGAAACAACTTAACAGATCTACTTACATTATTATCAAAAGTAGAATTTATCGGTTCAGAGTAAAAACCCAACCTGGAAAGATATTCTTGAAGCTCTTCTACATCAGAACCATATTAAAACGGGTTTTGATAATAAAAGAATCCTATCACCCAAAACATAACCATTGTTTAAGAGTTCAAGCCACAAATGCTCTTTCGAAATAGTTTTTGAAAGGTTGTGATCTTCTATAAACAACTCTACAAGATTGATTAACTCTTCAACGTTTTTTAGAACCAGGATAACCACAATGAATTGAGTTTTAAATTTAAATCATCTAACTCTTCGTTTGAAAGTTCTTGTAAGTACTTTGTAAAGTTTAAATTAGTGGTCAAGCCATCTCTCAACATCCATTGCTGCTTGACACCCCGTACCAGCAGCAGTAATTGCTTGTCTGTATAAAGAATCTGCTACTCGCCAGCCGCAAACACACCAGGTACTGAAGTGCTTGTCTCCGTTGTGAACCGGTTTTTTATGTATCCTTTTTCGTCGAGTTCTACAAGACCGTCTAAAAATTTTACATTTGGATCATGACCTATGGCAACAAACACTCCATCAAGCTCTAATTCACTCGTTGTTTCGTTTTCTACATCTTTCAACTCAATGATG
>JAHPZR010044595.1:0-21639 GCA_019787425.1 Platygyra sinensis | reverse complement strand
AAAAATATTTACCGCAACTACATTTTTGGACTAAGTGGTGAAATGCATTTATCTATCGTCGCTTTAAATAAATTTGGCCTTTCACTTTATTTTATTTTTATCCGCCCTCATCTAGACCTTCAGCACGCAGCGCAGTCTGTCTAGAACCTAACGCTAGAATATTACGCAACTTATTTTTGTTAACGAAATCACGCAGGCATGCGATTACAGTTGCAAATTCTGGTGCACACAGCACAAAAACAAACAAATTAACAAACAACAACAACAACAACAACAAATACATTCAGTGTTTTAATTTCATCGTTGTTGATTATAGTTGTTGATAGTCCTAAAGAGTTAAGGGTTTTTCGCTCAAATCAAGCGCAATGCAGGTTTCTTTTTTTCTTAAAATTTTCAATAGATTCTGGACAAAATTCACTTCAAGAAAGAAGCAGCCGGATGATATATATTAATGATGTATACGATTACATGCTTATTGAAAAATCTTGTATGGATTCATTTCGTACTAAAATACCAATAGTTGGTTTGTTATTATCTCAGGTGTTTTTCCATCTTGGTAAAATAATTATTATTTTTACTCTCAGGTTTCTTGCAATTGGGGTTTTCGGTTAAGCGGCCGATATGGCCAATTTTTGGTTCGGTTTCTCGGTTTTCGCAATTAAAAACTGCGGGTTTTAGGTTTTGGTGTCTTGCGCAGTTTGCTGTTTTTCGGATTTTTCTGTCCAATGCATTTTACTTCTTTTCTGGTGTTGACAAGGAAGTTACACCCTGAATTCGCGCTTTAACTGCAGTTCAAAGGGACCACTTATATAGCGTTCTACCCATTCTTCTCGAGGAATCGATGACAATCAGACTATCAAAAGCTCAAGACAACTTCAAAGCAAAAGACTATTTCTCAAACATCACGCTACTGGGATAATTTATTACATCTTGTGGACTGGACCATCGAGTTGCTTTAGCTAGATGCTTTTTGGTCGCGGGAATAACATTACGCTCACTCACTCGGTTATGGGAAAAAAAAAGGAAAGGAAAGACTGTTTTAGTTCGTTTGCATGTAAAATAAAGTAGTTTGGTTGTAAAATGCGGCTGCCATTGAATTGAGGAAAATTCTGATAATGGAAATCAAAAAGCAACTTTGGAATGTGTTTCTTTTCAACAAAAATCAGCTACAATCATTTTATTGTGCACTTTTCTAATATCTTTACATTGCTATGGACCTGTGGAGACGATTTACACAAAAAATAATAAGCAAATTTCTAGATTACGGCGAGGAGCTCTGCACTAAACGACAGAATTCGTAGAAAGTAAAACAAGTTATAGGCTAACAGAAAGAGAGATTCTGAAACCTACCAAAGCTTTGTCAGTGAGAACTTTTATTTCGGTTTTTGGTTTTGGACAAAATTTATTGCTTTTTTGCGTTTTTCGGTGATTGTTTTGCTCTGTTTTCTGTTTTGTAATCCTCAATCATAACCATAACTGTTTTTTTTAGTAGGTACCGTTGGCATTTTCATACTTATTGTCAACTGGGATCAAATATACGACTCAGCTCAAAATGCTCACGCGTGATCTTTTGTTCGTGGCTTAAACTTACATTTGATTGCTCACATTTGTCATGACAAGGCACAATGTTATTATTCTCTTTTGCTGGAGATTACTCAAGTGACGCAAAGTGTTGCAACTTTCGGGGTTATCAAGCGATGTTAAACTTTCAGCTTATGCAGGGACGCACGTAGAATATTTGAATTGAGTTCTCACGCGATGTTCTACTAGTCCGGCAATATGTCTTCCGACTAAATAAACATTTTTTAAAAAGCCTTAATCTCAACTAACAAAACCTTCTTACTGAGATCCATAAGTTTCTTCTTGTAGCAGCTGGGAGAATTTCATCAATCCATAAGTCAAAGTACAGATTATCTCCGACATCAGTGCTATTGTTTCAAAATCAACTGATTTTTTTTACGATAACAACAGAAATTCACGCGCGCTCATTGGCTAATTTTTATTGTCAATATGCGGACAGACACATAAATTCAAAATTCATGCGACGCGTCAGCGAACGAGAGCGGGCAATTCGACAGTTTGTTATCGTAAAAAACAAATTGATGTCAGTTTTTAATGTGTCTGTCCTGTTATTGACAATGAATTTCGTCATAACATTGTCGAAGTAGTCTGCGGATCCACTCGGCTATCTCCTCGTGGATCCACAGCTACTTTGACAATGTTATGACGAAATTCATGATCAATAACAGGACAGACGCATAAAAAAACTGACGTCAATTTGTTAACTTTTTTATGGCTGACCCCTTAAATCCCACCAACTTCTTTCCATGATGATTTTATGTCTAATCTGAGGAGAAATCGGTCTTGGGCATTGCAGGGAAACTGAAAACGTGGTAGCTTTTGTGTGTGATTTAACATTTGCGCATCAATTTGCGCATAATTTGAAATCCGTTTAAAACCAAACACCTGACAAGCTTGAGCTTTGCTGCATTAGATAAAATAAAGCACGTGACTGTGTAGGATATATTTTTTATATTCTCCGCAAAACAACATTCCAAGACTTATTCTTCCACGGGAGCTTGTTGGATATGAGTTGGTCATAACCATATCATATGTAACAAGAGCAATTGGACTAATTGTATCTTCAAAACTGTTGCGCCTAAAACATAGAAACCTACAATAAGATAGACATAAAAACGCCCCAAAACTTATGCGAACGGTTACCATAACGGCTTAGCCAATTAAAACTCCTGAATTGCATTATCCATTGATACAGTTGTCAATAAAATTGAGTAATAATCCCCCGGGTGCTAAGTTACCACGCATGCAAGGTATTATAATGGGACGAGAGAGTGACCCTTATCATAAGTGGATTAGGGAATTACTAGCTTGTACGTGAGAATTTTACAATTTCGGTTTTACAATAGAATGGATCTGTGTGGGGTTAAACGCTTAATCCTATGGAGTGATATGCATTTAATTTGTTCTTAAAACATGTATGTCTTGTCAAAATAACATGAAAAAAGTGAGTGAAGAAAAGCATCAGATTTTGATATAAATACTCTGTACTGCAGTACATGTTAATATGGCAGCAAATTCCCAGCTTGGGCTTAAAAGAAATGTGGACCAATGAGTACAGAGAATTGATACGTGGAGATACAGCCAGTAATGGTTACTAGCGAGACTGTCGTTTAAAATATTTGCCGCAAGTTTCATATTCTATGCAATAGAGGTGGGATTTGGGGGAGGGTAAAACACCTCCTCCTTTTGTCCTCCCCTTCTACCCCCCCCCCCCCCCCCCCTTCATAGTGCGTAGACAACTTCTCCAAACACCGATGTGAATTCCGATTAGAACAGAGTGTGAACAGATACGCAGACGTAATCAGAAAGTTCCCTCGGAAACGTCCGGAAATTTGTCCCTGGGGGATTTTTGTCCCTGCCCGTGCTATCCTTTTCTCGAAACGTTACAATTATACTCATCAAAGGAGCAAAACGAAAATTACTGCAAATCCCCAGATAAACAGCAAAGAACAAAAAAAGACTAGATTCATTTTGTAGCTAAGAAATTTTTCTAACTTGAAAACTTTGACCTAATTGTTTTTTCAATTCTGTTGCGGGTGAATTTTTGTGTAATAGCTATGTGATAGGAGCCAGGGAAGATTTGCAAGTTTAAAATACCATGGAGGATTGATTGACAACTCCATGTTTGGACAGAGCCGGGTGAAATAGTTTATCTACCTTTCTTTAAATAAATTTGGCCTTTTAATTGTTTTCTTTTTATCCGCCCTCATCTAGACCTTTAGAACGCAGCGCAGTCTGTCTAGAACCTAAAGCTAGAATATTACGCAACTTATTTTTATTAACGAAATCGCGCAGGCATGCTATGGCGACCACTACCTTACATCGATTCTGTCCTGTCTAACTTGAGGAGAAATCGGTCTTGGACATTGCAGATAAACTGAAAACCTAGTAGCTTCTGTGATTTAACGTTTGCGCATCAATTTTAATTTGAATCTGTTTAAAGCCAAACACGTGACAAGCTTGAGCTTTGCTTTGTTTTTGTATATTCTACGCAAAATATTAAACATTTCAAAACCTATTCTTCCACGAGCGCTCGTTGGTTATGAGTTGGTTATAACCATGTCATATGTAACAAGAGCGATTGGACTGATGATTGCATCATCAAAATGCCCCCAAAATACAAAAGCATACAATAAAATAAATATGGAAACAATCCAAAACTTATGCCAACGCTTACCATGACGGCTTAGCCGAGTGCTAAGTTACCACGCATGCAAGGTATTATAGTGGGACGAGAGAGTGACCCTTATTATAAGTGGATTAGGGAATTACTTGTACGTGAGAATATTGTGGAATTTCGGTTTTATCAATAGGGTGGACACAGGTGGATTTGCTTAATCCTATAGAGCGATAAGTATTTAATTTGTTCTTAAAACATCAATGTCTTAACAAAATAACATGAAAAAGGTGAGTGAAGAAAATCACCAGATGCAGATTGAGATTGACACTGTCCTGCATTGCATGTTGATGTGGCAGCAAATTTCCAGCTCGGGCTTAGAAGAAATGTGGAGCAATGAGTACGAAGAATTAAAAACGTAGAGATACGGACAGTACTAGTCACTAGCGAGGTTGTGGGTGGAATTAAGTGATAAGAGACTGTCCGTTAAAATATTTGCTCGCAACTTTCATATTTTATGTAATCAGTAGAGAAGGGATTGGGTGGGAAGGGAAAATACCTTCTCCTTTTACCCTTCCCTTTTACCCCATAGTGCATAGACAACCTTCAATACACCACTGGACAGGTGAATTCCTGATAGAACAGAGTGTGAACAGAGACGCACACGTAATCAGAATTTTCCCCTGGAAACGTCCGGAAATTTGTCCCTGGGAGATTTTTGTCCCAGCCTGTGCTATCCCTTCCCGAAACTTTATAATCATACTCTTTCAAAGGCACAAAAATATATTTACCGCAAAGCCCCAGAAAAATAACAAAGAACAACAACAAAAAAGACTAGATTCATTTTGCAGCGAAGAAATTTTTCTAACTTCAAGACTTTGACCTAATTTTTTTTTATTCAATTCTGTTGCGGGTGAATTTTAGTTTACTATACTAGCTATGTGATAAAAGCCAGGGACGATTTGCAAGTGCAAGTTTAAAATACCATGGAGGATTGATTGACAACTCCAAACTAAAGTTGGCCTTTTAATTATTTTATTTTATTTATCCGCCCTCATCTAGACCTTCAGAAAGCAGCGCAGTCTGTCTAGAACCTAAAGCTAGAATATTACGCAACTTATTTTTGTTAACGAAATCGCGCAGGCATGCTATGGCGACCACTACCTTACATCGATCCTGTCCCGTCTAATCTGAGGAGAAATCGGTCTTGGACATTGCAGGTAAACTGAAAACCTAGTAGCTATTGTGTGTGATTTAGCATTGGCGCATCAATAATAATTTGAATCTGTTTAAAGCCAAGCACGTGACAAGCTTGAGCTTTGCTTTGTTTTGTATATTCTATGCAAAATATGAAATCATTTCAAAACCTATTCTTCCACGAGCGCTCGTTGGATATGAGTTGGTTATAACCATGTCATATGTAACAAGAGCGATTGGACTGATGATTGCATCATCAAAATGCCCCCAAAATACAAGAGCATACAATAAAATAAATATAGAAACAATCCAAAACTTATGCCAACGCTTACCATGACGGCTTAGCCAATGAAAACTCTTGAATTGCATCATTCATTGATCCACTTGTTAATAAAAGTGAGTAATAATCCCCCGGGTGCTAAGTTATCACGCATGTAAGGTATTATAGTGGGACGAGAGAGTGACCCTTATTATAAGTGGATTAGGGAATTACTTCTACGTGAGAATATTGCCATTTCTGTTTTATCAATAGGGTAGACACAGGTGGATCTGCTTAATCCTATAGAGTGATAAGTATTTAATTTGTTCCTAAAACATCAATGTCATGTCAAAATAACATGAAAAAGTGAGTTAAGAAAATCGTCAGATTTGAGATGAACACTGTCCTCCAGTGCTTGTTGATGTGGCAGCAAATGCTCAGCTCGCTCAGAAGACATGTTGAGCAATGGGTATGGAGAATTAGCACGTGGAGATACAGACAGTACTAGTCACTAGCGAGGTTGTGAATGGGATTAAGTGATAAGAGACTGTCCGTTAAAATATTTGCTCGCAACTTTCATATTTTATGTAAACAGAGTATGAACAGAGACGCACGGTAATCAGAAATTTTCCCCGGAAATGTCTGGAAATTTGTCCCTGGGGGATTTTTGTCCCACCCGTGCTATCCTTTGCCCGAAACTTTATAATTGTACTCCTTCAAAGGCGCAAAAAAATATTCACCGCAAAGCCCCAGAAAAATAGCAAAGAACAAAAAAAAAAGACCAGTTTCATTTTGCAGTGAAGAAATTTGTCTAACTTCAAGACTTAAGACCTAATTTTTTATTTTTATTTTTTTGCCGGTGAATTTTTGACTAATAGTTACGTGATAAAAGCCGGGGACTATTTGTCGGTAGTTTAAAATATCATGGTGGATTGATTGACAACTCCATTTTTGAACTTAGTGGTAAAATGCATTTATCTATCGTTGCTTTAAATAAATTTGGCCTCTTATTTTATTTTATTTTTATCCGCCCTCGTCCAGACCTTCAGAACTTAGCGAAGTCTGTATAGAACCGAAAGCACATTTGCAAAGAGTGTAACACCGGTGCAAAAAGTGTAACGCCAGTGCAAATTACACATCGTAATTCTGGACTATGATTTATAGACAGACAATGAGAAATTTTGTAGGCCAATGATCTCTTGTAAAGCAATGACAAAAATTTTTTACGGAAACTCTGCAAAAACGTTTTCTCGAAAGCAAAAAAAATGTATTCAAGAAACATATTCCGGCACTTTTTCCGCGCGAATTTTGATAAGTAATCATACGGTTTTTCTCGTTCAATTTGAAATTAATTTGCACTTGTGAGTTTTTCAAAAAGCTGAAATTGCACTCGCCGAAGCAGCTCGTGCAATTTCAGCTTTTTGAAAAACTCACAAGTGCAAATTAATTCCAAATTGAACTCGAAACCGTATGATTACCTATACTAATCGCGCAGGCATGCGATTACAGTTCAAGTATAACTTCTGGCGAACACACACAAAAAGCTAAAAGCTAATTAAGAACAAAAATAAAGAACAACAACAACCACAACAACAACATCAACAAATGCATTCAATGTTTACACCGTTGTTGAATATAGTCGTCGATACTCCAACTTTACGAGCGATTTATCGACCTTCAAAAGCACCCCAGTTGAATTCCCGTAAGCAACTTACACAAGCAAAAGCATATAGAGGTATATGCTTTTGAGAAATAAACGTTACTGTACATTTTAAGCTGATCTGTAAACGTGAGTTTTATTAAACAAAAAACGGTGGGTGGCTTGAACACAGACGAACGTGCTTACACGGCTTACAACGACAGCAACTGATCGACTTTGCCAGTTAAGCAAAAACAAAATATAAACCCTTTAAGCGTGTTCCGATCGTTTAATCGATGTCAATTTATTATTACGAAAAGAAACTCATTTTTACGGCTCAAATTAGCAATAGAAGTTCGTGGCTACGTGACCAAGAAGTCTAGCTTGAAATAGTCCGTTTCACTGAGTGAAGTTGACAACTTGAGTGTCAAAAATCAATATAAGAAATAAACCCAGTGTTCTGTGATCGAAATTAATGGTTTTGCTTTGCACGATAAGGTCTTCGGCGAATTTCAAACATAGTAAATATCACCCCCTGTAAATATAACTCTAGATGACTGACTCTGATTAACGATGTTTTCCTTACCTTCGGTTAGCCTCGATAAATTTCCTGTGTCAGAAAAAAAAAAGCGTCGGTGTTGTGCCAGACGAGAAACGGAACTCTGTCGCTCGAACAAAGTTGATGACCACTTCTTTGGGATACTACTGGCCGCTGTTTGAGAGATGTTCCGCTGAGGTAAAGTAGTACATGAGAGGATTTGCGAATCAACCCTTGGGCGGCTTCCCGCGAGGAACAAGAAATTTAGAGAGGATGCTTTCGAGATGCCGTCTTCAACTGCGCGTTCTCTGGTATAAGCACGGCGGCGTGGAAGTGTGAACTATTACCCGTTATCTTCTGTGTCACAACAAGAATTGAATTTCACATTCAAGAGGCTGCTGCGTTCTGATAAACGTCCTAATTATCACTAAGATATTAAGCTCATTATGCTGCCGAATTTAAAGACGGTGGCTTCACCTTATTGGTCCAGACTGAACGATTTTGGCTTTTCGTTTGAAAAGCGGACAATGCGTCGTTTTAATCTGGTTCTCTTTGAATTGAATCGAACATTTAATTTGACATATTGCGCACTTCATAATGAGAGAAAGCTTCAAGTTTTCCGGCTTTTGGTATAATGAAGCAATCTAGTGATAATTACGGGCCACAAATATTACTGGCTTGGATTAGAGGATGTTTATACTGCAATTTGTACTATTATTTGGAGTTATTTTCGGCCAACAGCTCAGGAAATTATTCCCATGTTTTCATAATTGAGTTATCTGTAAGTACAATCTGCCTTGAGGTTTCATCGCAGCTTGTTATGACTTAGTCTTCTGAGCAGTTTCAAGGAAAAATTACTTCGCCAAATTTCGATTTTCCCTAACAAAACAGAATCCTGGGTCTTGAAACAGCAGTTATTCGAAGCGCAATGAAGGAATATAGTTATATTCGCCGGATGGCAAGAAATAAAAAAAAATGGAAACATAATTGTGACCCTTTGTGTTAACCATTTGGCACTCCAAATTGCTATTTTTCCTAACGGAACGGGCGAAATGACCTCTAATATCCTAATAGCAGATAAACGGATTATGATATCGGAATATTTGGTATTTCAGCTGTCCTCTGTGTGTGTCATCACGGGTAACCGATAAAACACGGCGTGTTCCTACACAGGCGCTAATTCCAAGAGTCCTTAATAATTGATTCAAAACACCTTGCAAACTCATTTTCTTTGTGGTCATTTCGAGTTCGGCGCGCCGGCGACACTGGCATTCTTTCAGGTCAGTAATGGCTTTTGTGTTTATTTGTTTTTTCCTTAATATCTGCTCTAAAATTATCTGAACAAACAGTTCTTAGATTTGAGCTGTAAATAGCTTGGATGGGTAATCCCAGGAATTCCTTGAAACGCTTTTCGTGCAGACTGAAGTGCCCTTCTTTGTGTTTGTAATTGCGTATTTAATTTCTTAAGTGGCTAAAGTGTTATTTAATTACCCTGATTTGAGCACAAAATTTTGTGAATTTAGACTACCCTTATGGTAGTCTCTTGTAATTCCTTCTCGAAATTTATCGTTGACTCGATCTAAAAGCGCGAGCGAACTCTGGAAGTGGGCCATGAGCTAGCGTTACAGAACGAGTTCAAATTACTGTTGCAATATTGAAGTAGTTACATTACATGTAGCACTACTTAAGGCGGCATTCACATTTTCTAATTCAGAATAAAAAGTCTGGTTCGTTGCTAAATAACAGTTCTGCATACGCACCATTTAAATGCCGAATACAACTTCAGTGTCTAGAGAAAGAAATCTCCCCCAAAAAATATACAGTAAGAAATCGTCGACAACAGTTTTAAACGCTTTGAAGATTTATTGAGATACCGCTATCTCTGTAACATTTACACACAGGCCTTTAACTGCATTTTACCGGTCTTTAATGATTTTACTTCTCGTGATTTCTGCATAAAATGGAGTCAACTTTCCCTCATTTTACCGCAGACTTGGCTGTGAACTTATAGAATCCGGTCTGTGGTTGTGGCGACTATCACAGACTGACACGAACCATTTTAGTTTCAGTTGTGTTGAAAACTGTTGTCGTGTTCTATAACTAGCGTAAGAGGCAAATGGTTTCCTTGATGAAACTTCGCTGCGGTTTTTGATCCTCCCATCATTAAATATTGTCCACCAATGAGAATGAACGAGTACAGAAAAGAAAAAATACATATATATACTTGTTGGTAGGTAACCCTTCTTCGACAGACAAGCACTCCATTCAGGGGATATGACGGATGAGGGAAAGGGTACAACAATCCTATATAATCGCTTCATACAGGGCTGTACCCAGAAGAAAAAAAATGACTAAGCCAATTTCCATGGTTGAATTCTCTTCCGTTCCAAGGTATCTAGGGTGCTTATGATGACTATTGACTAAAACAACAAAGCTAATATCTGCATCTAGAGCTAATGAGCTTTTGGTGGTCAAAAAGAGAATCTAGTCTGAGCTGTACCAATCTTTGGCAAAGATGCAGAGCATGCAGGAGGTGGAGGCTGGTGACACAGTCCAAAAGAAAAACATTCTACGATCTTGCCTTCGGAGATGACTGATGTGTCACAAACTGCCAAAGATCGGAGAATGCCGTATTAATGTATCGCCGAGATGCAGCGTTCTTTTCTTTTTGAGAAATGAAAATCTGCATTTTTGGAATTTTCAGAAGTCGCTGCTGAACAGAGATAAGTGATTTCACAGCTGTTTCGAGTTCTTCCAATTTAAATTTGATTATCCCATTCTAAATACGCTTGATATTCCTTGCCTATAGAAAATTAACCTAAAATACAAATGCGGAAAACATATTACTTTGTGTTTCTGCACAGAATTTAGCAAATTACAGTGAGGAAAATTTTTAAGAAGGTGTTTTTCTTCTTTTCTTGATGACGGTCCTTGTCGCAAAGGTCGATCTTCCACATGTGTTTCCCATAAAATGACATTTACCCCCGGATACGTTAAGTAAAATTAAATTTGGAATTCTCGATACCATCAATATAACGATCTCAAAAATTTGATAGTGTTTGTCAGATTGCGGGTAGTTCCCCTTTAATACCACAACGAAAATCGTGAAACAATGCACACAGTGCTTTCTAACTGACCATCTGGGGAAGGCTTCCTTCCCGATTATACACTTATTACTCCTTTTATGAAAAAGGTACACAAGGCCCTTTATACTCTAGACTGCGAGCTTGGCTCTCTCTCTTGCTCGAAAATCCGCGGGGAGGAAAGCATGCAAAGAAGAACGCAACACAAACGAGCCTTCCTGAGAGTGCGAGCTTGACAGGTGAAGCCGCGTACCCATTCACTTTGCAGAAATTTACTTGTTTTTTTTAATTGCGTCCTTCCCCTCGGATTTTCGAGCTAAAGAGAGACTGCTCGCAGTCTCCGTCCAAAGTGACTGAGACCGTCTCTAGAAATGATCGAGTTCCCGGCTGTCTAATGCAAGGCCGTAGATAATACTGAATAGTCACACTGATGATTGCCCGAGCAGCCATTTTTTCGCTTTGTTGTTTATAGTCAATAGTCATCATAAGCACCCTAGATACCTTGGAACGGAAGAGAATTCAACCATGGAAATTGGCTTAGTCATTTTTTTTCTTCTGGGTACAGCCCTGTATGAAGCGATTATATAGGATTGTTGTACCCTTTCCCTCATCCGTCATATCCCCTGAATGGAGTGCTTGTCTGTCGAAGAAGGGTTACCTACCAACAAGTATATATATGTATTTTTTCTTTTCTGTACTCGTTCATTCTCATTGGTGGACAATATTTAATGATGGGAGGATCAAAAACCGCAGCGAAGTTTCATCAAGGAAACCATTTGCCTCTTACGCTAGTTATAGAACACGACAACAGTTTTCAACACAACTGAAACTAAAATGGTTCGTGTCAGTCTGTGATAGTCGCCACAACCACAGACCGGATTCTATAAGTTCACAGCCAAGTCTGCGGTAAAATGAGGGAAAGTTGACTCCATTTTATGCAGAAATCACGAGAAGTAAAATCATTAAAGACCGGTAAAATGCAGTTAAAGGCCTGTGTGTAAATGTTACAGAGATAGCGGTATCTCAATAAATCTTCAAAGCGTTTAAAACTGTTGTCGACGATTTCTTACTGTATATTTTTTGGGGGAGATTTCTTTCTCTAGACACTGAAGTTGTATTCGGCATTTAAATGGTGCGTATGCAGAACTGTTATTTAGCAACGAACCAGACTTTTTATTCTGAATTAGAAAATGTGAATGCCGCCTTAAGTAGTGCTACATGTAATGTAACTACTTCAATATTGCAACAGTAATTTGAACTCGTTCTGTAACGCTAGCTCATGGCCCACTTCCAGAGTTCGCTCGCGCTTTTAGATCGAGTCAACGATAAATTTCGAGAAGGAATTACAAGAGACTACCATAAGGGTAGTCTAAATTCACAAAATTTTGTGCTCAAATCAGGGTAATTAAATAACACTTTAGCCACTTAAGAAATTAAATACGCAATTACAAACACAAAGAAGGGCACTTCAGTCTGCACGAAAAGCGTTTCAAGGAATTCCTGGGATTACCCATCCAAGCTATTTACAGCTCAAATCTAAGAACTGTTTGTTCAGATAATTTTAGAGCAGATATTAAGGAAAAAACAAATAAACACAAAAGCCATTACTGACCTGAAAGAATGCCAGTGTCGCCGGCGCGCCGAACTCGAAATGACCACAAAGAAAATGAGTTTGCAAGGTGTTTTGAATCAATTATTAAGGACTCTTGGAATTAGCGCCTGTGTAGGAACACGCCGTGTTTTATCGGTTACCCGTGATGACACACACAGAGGACAGCTGAAATACCAAATATTCCGATATCATAATCCGTTTATCTGCTATTAGGATATTAGAGGTCATTTCGCCCGTTCCGTTAGGAAAAATAGCAATTTGGAGTGCCAAATGGTTAACACAAAGGGTCACAATTATGTTTCCATTTTTTTTTATTTCTTGCCATCCGGCGAATATAACTATATTCCTTCATTGCGCTTCGAATAACTGCTGTTTCAAGACCCAGGATTCTGTTTTGTTAGGGAAAATCGAAATTTGGCGAAGTAATTTTTCCTTGAAACTGCTCAGAAGACTAAGTCATAACAAGCTGCGATGAAACCTCAAGGCAGATTGTACTTACAGATAACTCAATTATGAAAACATGGGAATAATTTCCTGAGCTGTTGGCCGAAAATAACTCCAAATAATAGTACAAATTGCAGTATAAACATCCTCTAATCCAAGCCAGTAATATTTGTGGCCCGTAATTATCACTAGATTGCTTCATTATACCAAAAGCCGGAAAACTTGAAGCTTTCTCTCATTATGAAGTGCGCAATATGTCAAATTAAATGTTCGATTCAATTCAAAGAGAACCAGATTAAAACGACGCATTGTCCGCTTTTCAAACGAAAAGCCAAAATCGTTCAGTCTGGACCAATAAGGTGAAGCCACCGTCTTTAAATTCGGCAGCATAATGAGCTTAATATCTTAGTGATAATTAGGACGTTTATCAGAACGCAGCAGCCTCTTGAATGTGAAATTCAATTCTTGTTGTGACACAGAAGATAACGGGTAATAGTTCACACTTCCACGCCGCCGTGCTTATACCAGAGAACGCGCAGTTGAAGACGGCATCTCGAAAGCATCCTCTCTAAATTTCTTGTTCCTCGCGGGAAGCCGCCCAAGGGTTGATTCGCAAATCCTCTCATGTACTACTTTACCTCAGCGGAACATCTCTCAAACAGCGGCCAGTAGTATCCCAAAGAAGTGGTCATCAACTTTGTTCGAGCGACAGAGTTCCGTTTCTCGTCTGGCACAACACCGACGCTTTTTTTTTTCTGACACAGGAAATTTATCGAGGCTAACCGAAGGTAAGGAAAACATCGTTAATCAGAGTCAGTCATCTAGAGTTATATTTACAGGGGGTGATATTTACTATGTTTGAAATTCGCCGAAGACCTTATCGTGCAAAGCAAAACCATTAATTTCGATCACAGAACACTGGGTTTATTTCTTATATTGATTTTTGACACTCAAGTTGTCAACTTCACTCAGTGAAACGGACTATTTCAAGCTAGACTTCTTGGTCACGTAGCCACGAACTTCTATTGCTAATTTGAGCCGTAAAAATGAGTTTCTTTTCGTAATAATAAATTGACATCGATTAAACGATCGGAACACGCTTAAAGGGTTTATATTTTGTTTTTGCTTAACTGGCAAAGTCGATCAGTTGCTGTCGTTGTAAGCCGTGTAAGCACGTTCGTCTGTGTTCAAGCCACCCACCGTTTTTTGTTTAATAAAACTCACGTTTACAGATCAGCTTAAAATGTACAGTAACGTTTATTTCTCAAAAGCATATACCTCTATATGCTTTTGCTTGTGTAAGTTGCTTACGGGAATTCAACTGGGGTGCTTTTGAAGGTCGATAAATCGCTCGTAAAGTTGGAGTATCGACGACTATATTCAACAACGGTGTAAACATTGAATGCATTTGTTGATGTTGTTGTTGTGGTTGTTGTTGTTCTTTATTTTTGTTCTTAATTAGCTTTTA
Source organism: Platygyra sinensis (assembly GCA_019787425.1). Taxonomy (NCBI): domain Eukaryota; kingdom Metazoa; phylum Cnidaria; class Anthozoa; order Scleractinia; family Merulinidae; genus Platygyra; species Platygyra sinensis. Next base: position 7,201 of record JAHPZR010044595.1, on the reverse strand, counting down.
GCTTTTTGTGTGTGTTCGCCAGAAGTTATACTTGAACTGTAATCGCATGCCTGCGCGATTAGTATAGGTAATCATACGGTTTCGAGTTCAATTTGGAATTAATTTGCACTTGTGAGTTTTTCAAAAAGCTGAAATTGCACGAGCTGCTTCGGCGAGTGCAATTTCAGCTTTTTGAAAAACTCACAAGTGCAAATTAATTTCAAATTGAACGAGAAAAACCGTATGATTACTTATCAAAATTCGCGCGGAAAAAGTGCCGGAATATGTTTCTTGAATACATTTTTTTTGCTTTCGAGAAAACGTTTTTGCAGAGTTTCCGTAAAAAATTTTTGTCATTGCTTTACAAGAGATCATTGGCCTACAAAATTTCTCATTGTCTGTCTATAAATCATAGTCCAGAATTACGATGTGTAATTTGCACTGGCGTTACACTTTTTGCACCGGTGTTACACTCTTTGCAAATGTGCTTTCGGTTCTATACAGACTTCGCTAAGTTCTGAAGGTCTGGACGAGGGCGGATAAAAATAAAATAAAATAAGAGGCCAAATTTATTTAAAGCAACGATAGATAAATGCATTTTACCACTAAGTTCAAAAATGGAGTTGTCAATCAATCCACCATGATATTTTAAACTACCGACAAATAGTCCCCGGCTTTTATCACGTAACTATTAGTCAAAAATTCACCGGCAAAAAAATAAAAATAAAAAATTAGGTCTTAAGTCTTGAAGTTAGACAAATTTCTTCACTGCAAAATGAAACTGGTCTTTTTTTTTTGTTCTTTGCTATTTTTCTGGGGCTTTGCGGTGAATATTTTTTTGCGCCTTTGAAGGAGTACAATTATAAAGTTTCGGGCAAAGGATAGCACGGGTGGGACAAAAATCCCCCAGGGACAAATTTCCAGACATTTCCGGGGAAAATTTCTGATTACCGTGCGTCTCTGTTCATACTCTGTTTACATAAAATATGAAAGTTGCGAGCAAATATTTTAACGGACAGTCTCTTATCACTTAATCCCATTCACAACCTCGCTAGTGACTAGTACTGTCTGTATCTCCACGTGCTAATTCTCCATACCCATTGCTCAACATGTCTTCTGAGCGAGCTGAGCATTTGCTGCCACATCAACAAGCACTGGAGGACAGTGTTCATCTCAAATCTGACGATTTTCTTAACTCACTTTTTCATGTTATTTTGACATGACATTGATGTTTTAGGAACAAATTAAATACTTATCACTCTATAGGATTAAGCAGATCCACCTGTGTCTACCCTATTGATAAAACAGAAATGGCAATATTCTCACGTAGAAGTAATTCCCTAATCCACTTATAATAAGGGTCACTCTCTCGTCCCACTATAATACCTTACATGCGTGATAACTTAGCACCCGGGGGATTATTACTCACTTTTATTAACAAGTGGATCAATGAATGATGCAATTCAAGAGTTTTCATTGGCTAAGCCGTCATGGTAAGCGTTGGCATAAGTTTTGGATTGTTTCTATATTTATTTTATTGTATGCTCTTGTATTTTGGGGGCATTTTGATGATGCAATCATCAGTCCAATCGCTCTTGTTACATATGACATGGTTATAACCAACTCATATCCAACGAGCGCTCGTGGAAGAATAGGTTTTGAAATGATTTCATATTTTGCATAGAATATACAAAACAAAGCAAAGCTCAAGCTTGTCACGTGCTTGGCTTTAAACAGATTCAAATTATTATTGATGCGCCAATGCTAAATCACACACAATAGCTACTAGGTTTTCAGTTTACCTGCAATGTCCAAGACCGATTTCTCCTCAGATTAGACGGGACAGGATCGATGTAAGGTAGTGGTCGCCATAGCATGCCTGCGCGATTTCGTTAACAAAAATAAGTTGCGTAATATTCTAGCTTTAGGTTCTAGACAGACTGCGCTGCTTTCTGAAGGTCTAGATGAGGGCGGATAAATAAAATAAAATAATTAAAAGGCCAACTTTAGTTTGGAGTTGTCAATCAATCCTCCATGGTATTTTAAACTTGCACTTGCAAATCGTCCCTGGCTTTTATCACATAGCTAGTATAGTAAACTAAAATTCACCCGCAACAGAATTGAATAAAAAAAAATTAGGTCAAAGTCTTGAAGTTAGAAAAATTTCTTCGCTGCAAAATGAATCTAGTCTTTTTTGTTGTTGTTCTTTGTTATTTTTCTGGGGCTTTGCGGTAAATATATTTTTGTGCCTTTGAAAGAGTATGATTATAAAGTTTCGGGAAGGGATAGCACAGGCTGGGACAAAAATCTCCCAGGGACAAATTTCCGGACGTTTCCAGGGGAAAATTCTGATTACGTGTGCGTCTCTGTTCACACTCTGTTCTATCAGGAATTCACCTGTCCAGTGGTGTATTGAAGGTTGTCTATGCACTATGGGGTAAAAGGGAAGGGTAAAAGGAGAAGGTATTTTCCCTTCCCACCCAATCCCTTCTCTACTGATTACATAAAATATGAAAGTTGCGAGCAAATATTTTAACGGACAGTCTCTTATCACTTAATTCCACCCACAACCTCGCTAGTGACTAGTACTGTCCGTATCTCTACGTTTTTAATTCTTCGTACTCATTGCTCCACATTTCTTCTAAGCCCGAGCTGGAAATTTGCTGCCACATCAACATGCAATGCAGGACAGTGTCAATCTCAATCTGCATCTGGTGATTTTCTTCACTCACCTTTTTCATGTTATTTTGTTAAGACATTGATGTTTTAAGAACAAATTAAATACTTATCGCTCTATAGGATTAAGCAAATCCACCTGTGTCCACCCTATTGATAAAACCGAAATTCCACAATATTCTCACGTACAAGTAATTCCCTAATCCACTTATAATAAGGGTCACTCTCTCGTCCCACTATAATACCTTGCATGCGTGGTAACTTAGCACTCGGCTAAGCCGTCATGGTAAGCGTTGGCATAAGTTTTGGATTGTTTCCATATTTATTTTATTGTATGCTTTTGTATTTTGGGGGCATTTTGATGATGCAATCATCAGTCCAATCGCTCTTGTTACATATGACATGGTTATAACCAACTCATAACCAACGAGCGCTCGTGGAAGAATAGGTTTTGAAATGTTTAATATTTTGCGTAGAATATACAAAAACAAAGCAAAGCTCAAGCTTGTCACGTGTTTGGCTTTAAACAGATTCAAATTAAAATTGATGCGCAAACGTTAAATCACAGAAGCTACTAGGTTTTCAGTTTATCTGCAATGTCCAAGACCGATTTCTCCTCAAGTTAGACAGGACAGAATCGATGTAAGGTAGTGGTCGCCATAGCATGCCTGCGCGATTTCGTTAATAAAAATAAGTTGCGTAATATTCTAGCTTTAGGTTCTAGACAGACTGCGCTGCGTTCTAAAGGTCTAGATGAGGGCGGATAAAAAGAAAACAATTAAAAGGCCAAATTTATTTAAAGAAAGGTAGATAAACTATTTCACCCGGCTCTGTCCAAACATGGAGTTGTCAATCAATCCTCCATGGTATTTTAAACTTGCAAATCTTCCCTGGCTCCTATCACATAGCTATTACACAAAAATTCACCCGCAACAGAATTGAAAAAACAATTAGGTCAAAGTTTTCAAGTTAGAAAAATTTCTTAGCTACAAAATGAATCTAGTCTTTTTTTGTTCTTTGCTGTTTATCTGGGGATTTGCAGTAATTTTCGTTTTGCTCCTTTGATGAGTATAATTGTAACGTTTCGAGAAAAGGATAGCACGGGCAGGGACAAAAATCCCCCAGGGACAAATTTCCGGACGTTTCCGAGGGAACTTTCTGATTACGTCTGCGTATCTGTTCACACTCTGTTCTAATCGGAATTCACATCGGTGTTTGGAGAAGTTGTCTACGCACTATGAAGGGGGGGGGGGGGGGGGGGGTAGAAGGGGAGGACAAAAGGAGGAGGTGTTTTACCCTCCCCCAAATCCCACCTCTATTGCATAGAATATGAAACTTGCGGCAAATATTTTAAACGACAGTCTCGCTAGTAACCATTACTGGCTGTATCTCCACGTATCAATTCTCTGTACTCATTGGTCCACATTTCTTTTAAGCCCAAGCTGGGAATTTGCTGCCATATTAACATGTACTGCAGTACAGAGTATTTATATCAAAATCTGATGCTTTTCTTCACTCACTTTTTTCATGTTATTTTGACAAGACATACATGTTTTAAGAACAAATTAAATGCATATCACTCCATAGGATTAAGCGTTTAACCCCACACAGATCCATTCTATTGTAAAACCGAAATTGTAAAATTCTCACGTACAAGCTAGTAATTCCCTAATCCACTTATGATAAGGGTCACTCTCTCGTCCCATTATAATACCTTGCATGCGTGGTAACTTAGCACCCGGGGGATTATTACTCAATTTTATTGACAACTGTATCAATGGATAATGCAATTCAGGAGTTTTAATTGGCTAAGCCGTTATGGTAACCGTTCGCATAAGTTTTGGGGCGTTTTTATGTCTATCTTATTGTAGGTTTCTATGTTTTAGGCGCAACAGTTTTGAAGATACAATTAGTCCAATTGCTCTTGTTACATATGATATGGTTATGACCAACTCATATCCAACAAGCTCCCGTGGAAGAATAAGTCTTGGAATGTTGTTTTGCGGAGAATATAAAAAATATATCCTACACAGTCACGTGCTTTATTTTATCTAATGCAGCAAAGCTCAAGCTTGTCAGGTGTTTGGTTTTAAACGGATTTCAAATTATGCGCAAATTGATGCGCAAATGTTAAATCACACACAAAAGCTACCACGTTTTCAGTTTCCCTGCAATGCCCAAGACCGATTTCTCCTCAGATTAGACATAAAATCATCATGGAAAGAAGTTGGTGGGATTTAAGGGGTCAGCCATAAAAAAGTTAACAAATTGACGTCAGTTTTTTTATGCGTCTGTCCTGTTATTGATCATGAATTTCGTCATAACATTGTCAAAGTAGCTGTGGATCCACGAGGAGATAGCCGAGTGGATCCGCAGACTACTTCGACAATGTTATGACGAAATTCATTGTCAATAACAGGACAGACACATTAAAAACTGACATCAATTTGTTTTTTACGATAACAAACTGTCGAATTGCCCGCTCTCGTTCGCTGACGCGTCGCATGAATTTTGAATTTATGTGTCTGTCCGCATATTGACAATAAAAATTAGCCAATGAGCGCGCGTGAATTTCTGTTGTTATCGTAAAAAAAATCAGTTGATTTTGAAACAATAGCACTGATGTCGGAGATAATCTGTACTTTGACTTATGGATTGATGAAATTCTCCCAGCTGCTACAAGAAGAAACTTATGGATCTCAGTAAGAAGGTTTTGTTAGTTGAGATTAAGGCTTTTTAAAAAATGTTTATTTAGTCGGAAGACATATTGCCGGACTAGTAGAACATCGCGTGAGAACTCAATTCAAATATTCTACGTGCGTCCCTGCATAAGCTGAAAGTTTAACATCGCTTGATAACCCCGAAAGTTGCAACACTTTGCGTCACTTGAGTAATCTCCAGCAAAAGAGAATAATAACATTGTGCCTTGTCATGACAAATGTGAGCAATCAAATGTAAGTTTAAGCCACGAACAAAAGATCACGCGTGAGCATTTTGAGCTGAGTCGTATATTTGATCCCAGTTGACAATAAGTATGAAAATGCCAACGGTACCTACTAAAAAAAACAGTTATGGTTATGATTGAGGATTACAAAACAGAAAACAGAGCAAAACAATCACCGAAAAACGCAAAAAAGCAATAAATTTTGTCCAAAACCAAAAACCGAAATAAAAGTTCTCACTGACAAAGCTTTGGTAGGTTTCAGAATCTCTCTTTCTGTTAGCCTATAACTTGTTTTACTTTCTACGAATTCTGTCGTTTAGTGCAGAGCTCCTCGCCGTAATCTAGAAATTTGCTTATTATTTTTTGTGTAAATCGTCTCCACAGGTCCATAGCAATGTAAAGATATTAGAAAAGTGCACAATAAAATGATTGTAGCTGATTTTTGTTGAAAAGAAACACATTCCAAAGTTGCTTTTTGATTTCCATTATCAGAATTTTCCTCAATTCAATGGCAGCCGCATTTTACAACCAAACTACTTTATTTTACATGCAAACGAACTAAAACAGTCTTTCCTTTCCTTTTTTTTTCCCATAACCGAGTGAGTGAGCGTAATGTTATTCCCGCGACCAAAAAGCATCTAGCTAAAGCAACTCGATGGTCCAGTCCACAAGATGTAATAAATTATCCCAGTAGCGTGATGTTTGAGAAATAGTCTTTTGCTTTGAAGTTGTCTTGAGCTTTTGATAGTCTGATTGTCATCGATTCCTCGAGAAGAATGGGTAGAACGCTATATAAGTGGTCCCTTTGAACTGCAGTTAAAGCGCGAATTCAGGGTGTAACTTCCTTGTCAACACCAGAAAAGAAGTAAAATGCATTGGACAGAAAAATCCGAAAAACAGCAAACTGCGCAAGACACCAAAACCTAAAACCCGCAGTTTTTAATTGCGAAAACCGAGAAACCGAACCAAAAATTGGCCATATCGGCCGCTTAACCGAAAACCCCAATTGCAAGAAACCTGAGAGTAAAAATAATAATTATTTTACCAAGATGGAAAAACACCTGAGATAATAACAAACCAACTATTGGTATTTTAGTACGAAATGAATCCATACAAGATTTTTCAATAAGCATGTAATCGTATACATCATTAATATATATCATCCGGCTGCTTCTTTCTTGAAGTGAATTTTGTCCAGAATCTATTGAAAATTTTAAGAAAAAAAGAAACCTGCATTGCGCTTGATTTGAGCGAAAAACCCTTAACTCTTTAGGACTATCAACAACTATAATCAACAACGATGAAATTAAAACACTGAATGTATTTGTTGTTGTTGTTGTTGTTGTTTGTTAATTTGTTTGTTTTTGTGCTGTGTGCACCAGAATTTGCAACTGTAATCGCATGCCTGCGTGATTTCGTTAACAAAAATAAGTTGCGTAATATTCTAGCGTTAGGTTCTAGACAGACTGCGCTGCGTGCTGAAGGTCTAGATGAGGGCGGATAAAAATAAAATAAAGTGAAAGGCCAAATTTATTTAAAGCGACGATAGATAAATGCATTTCACCACTTAGTCCAAAAATGTAGTTGCGGTAAATATTTTTT